>JAOWAY010423914.1:0-14107 GCA_028565895.1 Goniobranchus geometricus | reverse complement strand
AGGAACTTGAACATCTAGCCCTGACTGGAAAAATTGAGGGGAAAAGAAGCAGGGGCAGGCAGAGAGTGACATATTTGTTTAAATCCATGGATGACAAACAAAAAGCAGAACAAGAATAGCCTGAACATCCAGAGATTATCTGAACAGAGAAGAGAATGGTGTATCATGGTCGTCAATGTCTGCCTTAGATCTGGTGCTTGATGATGAAGATGAAGAGTAACTGAAAGATTTGTGCTTTCACTATTTTGAAATTTGGCCAAGTATGAATTTACCTGCTTAGTTTTAGAACCATTAAACTCATGATCGAATATGATTGCACGAAAGTAACTGATTTCATTTGGACTGATTCTTATAATCAAGACTAAGAAAATTGAATTGAGGTTAATCTTTCAATTCTTCAAAAGCTCCATATAGTTTAAAAGTTATAGCCATTTAGATTCTGAGACAACATTTTTGTGACAGTATTTTTTCTTCTCGACTTCATATTTGTTGAAGCTGGTGAAATAAAAGATGTTCTTTCTTCTTCTTTCAGCATATCCTACAAAAAGTCACCGCAGCTGATTTTCCATCCAAGTCACACCTGTTTAATACTTCTTTACTCACATCAACAAATGTCATATCCATGCATAAACCTTCTCTTGAGCCTTCCTCCTTTACTCCTGTTTTGTAGTGCCATCTTGAGCATTCACTTGCCAATGCACTCTTCATCTCTCCTCTCAAAACCTCAGCTCACATAAAATCATGGAAAAATGTTATAAAGCTTTAGTGAGATCAGTCCTGGAATGCAGAGCAAATGTGAGGGACCCTCAGACAAAAAGACAGAAAACATTGAGAGAGTGCAGAGAAGAGAATGCAGATTTTGTTAGTGATAAATATAGCGAAGAAGAAAGTGTAACAAATTGATAAGGGAAAGGAAGCGGGTGCCCCTAAATGAAAGAAGAGCTGAACTAAAAGTCACCACACTATTCAAAGTTAGCTTAGAACTCTCTATGCTACCTCTGAACAAACTGGATATAAATCGAAGAAAAGAAAATGCCTATTGGCTCCCAAAGTCTAGGGTCAACACACATCTCCATTCACTCCTCCCAAACATTGTTTGCCTGTGGAACTCCCTATCTGACACAGTGAGAGTATGAGACAACATAGCAACATTTAAACAAAGGGAAACAAATACACTCAGACACAAATTTTCTAACACACACCCATCCGCCAGCTATTATTAACAAAGAAAAGCAATCAGGGCAGGTCTTGTCCCTGCTACTCCATACAGTTGTGATTATCTTCAAATCTGAAGCTGCCACTTTTGGATTGGATTGAATTAGAAACATGCCTAAAACTATCTCAATTTAGACTCTTTTACTTTGTCTGCACACCTGCCTACCTAAGTATTCTCCTTAATGTGCACATTCCTGATCTTGTCAAAACTCATTATATGCATTGCAAAGACGAGCATCTTCATTGCTGCCACCCCCAACTTGATTCCTGTTTTTTATTATTTTTGCAAAAGCTTCTAGCTCATGAATCATTACTGGGCATACACTGTCGAGTAAACTGTCTCTGTCAATTTTATAGGAATCCTTTTATCATACATATAACACCTGACATTCATTTCTATCCACACCATCCTGCCTGTTGCCTCTTTCCAACTTTGATATTAAACTCTTTTTTTCCTTGGACAATAGATCTAAAAAATACATGTACTTAAACTCATTCAATCTCTACACCTCCTTGACTTGTAACAAAATCGTTCCTAAATTCTCAGGCTGAATTATACCTAAGTGCTCTGTTCTACTATCTTCATTCCTCCCTTTTCCAGTTCATTTTGCCTGCTCTCAAAGTTCATCTCAATCTGGTCCTAAGACTCATCAGCAAACAACACTGACCATGGGGCTATTAGTCTGATTTCGTTTGTTAACCTGTCCGTCATCTTTGCAAACAAGAAGGGGCTGAGAAATGATCCTAAAGGTGCTCTATAGGTCAGTGGTAGAGCATTGGCGTGCAGATTGAAAGGCAGCAGGTTTGATTCTTGCTACAAACACATGCAGTTTTTCCTTAGGCAAGAAAATTTGCTCTTGTTGCTTCACTCAATCCAGGTGAAAATGGGTACAGCTTGGGCTGAAAAACTTTTCTGTAATAGACTTGCATAATATTCAGAGAGTGATGAATTAAAGTCTGTCACTGTCTGCTTCATGCTGTAGAAACAAAGATAAGCTCTGGTCCACTGGGCCGATTTGGCTTGAAAGGATACCCCAAGACAGATCCTTAGTGAAGCCCTGTCTTCAACTCAAATCCTTAAATTCTGTGGAACTGTCTTCATAAATCTTTATAAGCTGCACTAGGTTTAAAGTCTCTCAACCACTCACAACTTCCTCAAACAAAAATAGCAGTCTTACTTTTGTACCCTGTCTTACGATATTTTCAGATCAATGAGCACACGGTGTAACTCCTTTTGACCCTTCCTGTATTATAATTTTTCCATCAACACTGTAAGATCAAACAAAGCATCTGTTGCACTTTCTTTTCTGGCATGTCGCCACATTAACGCTGTACACATATCTTTACTTCTCCTCTCAGCTCTGCCTCATCTACTCTCTCATATCTTCAGGCTATGACTATGACTGATCAATTTACACTCCTGCGGTTATTGCAGATTTGTAAATCATCTTTATTCTAAATAAGTGGATACGCATGTTTCTTGTCCACTCCTCAAGCATGGCTTCTTATTCCAAAGTTCTTTTCAACAGATCAGTGACTGCAATCCCACCTAAGCCCTTCCAATACTTAAGTTGGTAAGTTGGCTGGTCCAACTGCCTTTCAACTTTTCATCTTTTGCATAGTTTCTCTTGGGTTTACAACCTGATTCCCTCTTATCACTTCTTCATCTCTACACCTCACTGATTTTCTTCATTCATGAGCTGCTCAAAGTATTCCTTCCCTCTCCTCACACTTGGTCTTTACTAGACAAGAAAAATTTATCTAAGTAATTTTTTTTTTACCTTACCTACCTTAATCTTATCCCCTATGTTCCATCTGTTTGGCCAATCAATGCTGGCCCCTTTCAGCCCCCCTTAATATCTACGTTTGAAAACAAAGATGCTCCATAATAGAAACAAAAATTTTCAAGTAAATCAAACATTAGAATTTACCTGTGCATTTTTTCCTGTGGCAATTGTCTTGTCGTAATCTTCAGATTCAATGGCTGCAAGCTCCCAGAGTGGTGTGAAAACATTTCCAGGAGAAAAACTGTAAAATGGAAGAGAAAAAGAAAAAACAAAAGAGACAATAATCTGCATCTTATCAACTGATCTAAAACCGTGACAAACCAAATAAGATGGCTGTTTAAATTTTAAATATTTTGTTGGGTTTGAGAAGCATGCATTAAAAAAAAAAATACCCGTAAAGAAGTCAGTACAACAAAAATTGGGTTATTGAACCTAAGAAAAAAATTGGATTAATCATACTTTCCAGATATCAAAGAGACATCAAACTATGAATGAAAATTCTGCCGTGCCAAGGCAGAGCGACGTATCTGCAAAAATCAAAGTTTTTTGCTTTTACATTGAAATGGATCCCCATTACCATTCTGCATCTTGTGTCAAAGGCAAAAAGACTTATCTGCACTACAAATAGTGTATTTCTCTATGGCAAACAGACGTAAATGAAGGATTACGCCGATATTTCCAATGGCACAGCAACGTAACTGCATTTCCGCAGATCAACGCATCTGTGCAGTTACGTCGCTCTGCCATGGTTCAAACACGCAAAGTGTGCATTTACGTTAAGCCGCACATCTTTGCACCAGTGGTAAACAAATGCTCCGTGTTGGCATGATTAAAACAAAGCATTAGCCAAAGACAGACGTTTTTATGCAAGTTTTGTTTATCAATCAGACAGCATTTTCCAGTCAAGACAATGGCCAATGGGTGAGTATATTTTCATTTAAAACCAAATTCTGATGATTTTAAAACAGATTTAGATTTCTAGATTTAAATTCTAGACTTAAGTTTTTGTGGTCAAGATTCATATCATGGCTGAACGATCAAGAGGGAAATCCTCAAATGAACTGCAGCGACAACTCCCCAGTACTCCCCAAACTCGCTATAAAGTAAAATTCAACATTCATCTATGTCTTACTGGCTCAAGAGTTAAATATTTTATGACAAATAATTGTCCCCGGTACCAAAGTTTAGGATTTTAAATGAATTGCTTCCCTTGGTCCTTTTGCATACAATTTTATTAATTTTATTGTTTATGCTCAAAATTTTTAGCTTGAACAAACATTGATAATACTTTTTATTATAAATCTACTAAGAACATTAGATCTGCTCTTACTGATGGATTCAAAAAATGATGAGATGATTCATGATGATAACGACTTGTCATACATTCCTGAGCCTGAATCGGACACGAGCAGCAAAGGTGAGTAATCTCCAAGAATACAAGAAGGGAAGCTTCAAAATGCGACATTCAATCACCTCAGCGCCACACATACTACCGTCAGCCTACCTGCGCAGCTGGGTCACCTGTGCAGCCTCCTTCATTGACCACCACCGTCTCTAACGACCCATCTGTACAGCCTCCTTAACCAACCACCACCGCCTCTTAAGATCTCCTTGTATAGTTTCCTTCATCAACCACCACCGCCTCTAATGACCCTGGTGTACAGCCTCCTTCACTGACCATCATCGACTCTAGCGACCCACCTTTGCAGCTTCATTCACCGAACACCACCGCCTCTGATGATCCACCTGTACATCCTCCTTCACCAACCACCACCGTCTCTAACGACCCATCTGTGCAGCCTCCTTCACCGACCACCACCGTCTCTAACGACCCACCTGTGCAGCATCCTTCACCGACCACCACCACCTCTAATGACCCACCTGTGCAGCATCCTTCACCGACCACTACCGCCTCCAACGACCCACCTGTATAGTCTCCTCCATCGGCTACCAGCGCCTCTAGCGACCCACCTGTACAGCCTCCTTCACCAACCATCACCATCTCTAATTGCCTACATTACAGCCTCCTTCACTGACCCTCACCGTCTCTAACGACCCATCTGTATGGCCTCCTTCACCAACCACCACCGTCTCTAATAACCCACCTGTGCAGCCTCCTTCACCAACCACCACCGCCTCTAACAAACCACCTGTATAGCCTCCTTCACCAACCACCATCGCTTCTAATGACCCACAAGTATAGCCTCATTCACCCTTTCCAGATCATTCTGCTCCAGTACTCTAGAAGAAAAGAGCAAGGACAGTAGAAGACTGCAGTACATGAGACGCTGAATTGCATCCGTGTAAAATGGGTTTGCTGACTAGTGTAAGATGGAATGCAACAAGTCATTCTCCATCAAGAGAAAAGCCATTAACAAACAGTTTTGGTTGCTTCACCCTGAAACTAGGTGACAGTTCTTTTGGAACAGCATAAAACAAGAAACAGCACAATGCCATATCACCTGTGATTCATCTAGGCTAGTAAAAATGTACCACTTCTTCCTACGCCGGTCTATGGAAGCTAGTGGAGGCTTGAAAGCTGCTTGCAAAGTATTTTATTTGTTCACCCTCACTCTCACTGAAAATCAGCCTTTCTTAATAACTCCATCTGACACAGCCAAACGCTCTTAAAAAGAAAGTCCTTGCCCAGTCTATTTTAGTATATGGCTGTTATGTCCATACCGAAGTTATTGTTATTATTTTGCGGGTTTAACGTCACTTTTCAACATCGGAGGTATACCAGCGAAAGTGTTATTTTGACATGTTTATGTGCTGCCACACATGAGCCATAAGGTATAGCACAACTCGAATGACTTGACCTGTCACAGTATACTGACACTGGGCCGACCAGTCTTAGTACTGTTCTCGTAGTGCTGAGCGCCAAGTGAGACAGTTACTAAAATGCCAATTTTAAGGTCTTTGGTATGACTCGATCGGGGTTCGAACCCATGACCTCCCACTTCTGAGGCAGACACTCTACCACTAGACCATCACATCGGTACCATACCCAAGTTCAGGAAATTGTATACAAGAAGTAAAATGTCAAGGGAAGCAAATATACAAATAACCTCTATTTAACTAGTATTGCTCCTACTACCAATATTCCTACAAAATTTTTAAGAAGGAGAAGGTGAAGGAAAAAGAAGAGTGGGGGAAGGGGGAGGAGGAAGAGGAAGAGAAGATGAAGGAGGATGAGTTCGAGGGGAGGAGAAGGAGAATGAGTTGGAGGGGAAAGGGTAAAAGAAGAAGCAGAAGAAGAAGACAAAGAAGAAGTAGAAGAAGAAGAAGAAGAGGAAGAAGAAGAAGAAGAAGATGGCGGAGGAGGAGGAGGAGGAAGAGAAAAAGAAGAAGAAGAAGGAGGAGGAGGATGAGGATGATGATGATGATGATGATGATGATGATAATAATAATAATATTGATTGATGGATTGACTGATTGCTTGATTGTGATATATCCCAGTATGTACTTAAGGATGATCTCTGGGCTGTATATGTTCCAATAACTAGTGCTCTATACTATGGTACATCATTTATATAGATGACTTTGTCTATAAATGATCAAATCATACTTATAACTTATATGGTTTCTGGTCAATAATGATTTCCAAATTCAAGTCTCATTCAGTCCAAGACTGGTTTAAAATATTATGTCTTCAGATCATTTGTTTATATTCTTAACTGTTACCTTGTCTGACTTAACTAAGAATTAATAATTTCTAAAGTTATACTCATAATTTTAGTTTCTAGGCAAAAATGCTTTCTGAAATCAATCCTCATGAAGAAAACACAAATAAATCCAAGACCAGTAGAATGAACACAAGACATGTCATTTATATATCATTTTAGTGGTAAAAAACATTCACACACATTATTGATTTAATGGTGACAGAATCTTTACCCTTTTGTGTAAAAGCTAAAAACACTAATTAAATTTTCCCTGGCAATGAGAGAGTGAAATAACTGATAACATTTATGTCAAAACAATTAATATTAATAGTATCTTAGATTATGTCCAAAACCATCCATGACTAATTTGTGCTCGTTCTTATTAGTAAAAGTACTTGGAACTTTGAGGGGTCGGATAAAATTCGCCTGTGTAGCCATTGGAAGTTTCTTAATGCTGGACTGTTGTGATGATGATCTATAGTACAACACAACTCCTACCTAAATTGATTATTACTACTTGGGAATGTGTTGCATAAAGTATTATGTTTATTCATTAAAACAGATGATCACCAAGCAATATTCTGGATGTTCTTTTGAAAATTATGGAAGCTTACTTTATAAGGATTGTTGATCTTGTCGTTCAGGTCAGAAGTACCAAATTATTGAGGAATGATCATCTCTGATAAAAGTATAAACAATTTCTACTTGTAAGCACCCAGTGCAAACAAGAGAGAACATAAGGCATATCAGCCCCTGCAGATAGCTTTTGCACTACATCAATGAGATATGGTATGAGCAACCCCTCGTCCACTTGTTGGACAATGACAAAATAATACCAGTCTACTATTCTTTTTATCTAAGACACAGAAAAAAAATTCAATGAAATAAATAAAGCCATGTCTGTGTTGATTAAGAAGAAGATAGTTTAAAACCGTTTTAGGTTAGTAATATAAGCATAAATAAAGGTAAAAAAGGAAATAAGTAAATCAAGACTGATATAAGTCAACCAAATCAAAAGATTTTAATTGTCAGCTTCCTCTAATCCGGGGATGAAGAGAGTTAGTTTGGGTGAAGATTCTGCAAATGTTGTCTGAGTTCTGGGCAAACTGATTAGAGACAGAAAGGAAGAAAATCTGAAGAACTGACCAAAAGAAAAGGAATGAGAACAAAAACTGCCTGCAGCAAAATAACAGATGGAATTTTAGTGGCATAAATAAATGAAAATTATTAAAATTATCAAAGATGAAAGAGAAAAAGGGAAATGGGAGGATTATTAAGATCACTGGGAGAGAAAGAAGAAGAGTAGATGAAAAAAAAGAGTTTTTTATTACTTTTATTATTACTTTCTTTATTTGTAAAATAAAGGGAATAAAAAGGAGTGAAGAAAGATCAGAATGAAGGATTGTATTATCCATGGCAAAAGGGTTAATTCAGGGTTCATAGTACTCTAGATTGAAGCAAAGATTTGGTATCAACTTGTTTGTTAGTTTGAGTAAGCAGACAGCATGCTATCTAAGAAACTTTGGAGCTACTTCACCCTCAGAAAAAAAGTTGGATGATCGACGGAAAGCAGCAGGACCTACCATCTGAAGTGCCCATGTTCAAGGGAAATAAAAGCTTAACCTGGTTCTGCTCTTCTGCTCTTTGTCTGTGACCTGAACGAGTAAATGTTTGTTTCGTTATTTTTTTTTTTTCAGTTTCTAATCTATCATGACAAAAACACCAACAAAAACTCAAATGTAAGAAAGAGACATACTAGCTTGCATTAATGGTAACTCACAAACCCCCCTATTTTACATGAATATTTTGGGACAAGCAAATCCTGACTTAGTGAAAAAGAGTAAAGATGGTGTAGAGTAAAATGTTCATGAACTTTCTTAATCACCATATCGTTGTGAGTAGCCAATGGAAATTTTATGATCAGTGAATAAAAGGAAATTGAAAAAATGAGCATGAATGAGATCAAGATATAGTTACTAGATTCAGCGCATTGGGAAATAAGCGCATAAGTGTGGCTGAAATAGTTAAAATTGTGAAGCAAAGTGCTGTTTGTATCTAACTCAGCACAATATGGGCGGTGAGGGTACATTTGTAGCAGTACGCATCTATAGAAATCTATGTGGAAGCAATCATTTACATGAAAACTTCACATTTTGTTATAAGAAAAGTCATAACACCTATGCAAAGCTCTTGATTCTCAGTTTAAACTAATTGGCTTCATCCACTTGTTTCTCGATTGCACAAAAACTTGTGTAATATCTCCTTTTTTGTTGTTGTCAAAATTAGATGATTGTAATTGATCCTGCAGTAGTCATTTGAAAACTAAGATTCATCATGAACAATTCGTTCAGATCAATGCAAAGACCCAATATCTTCCAAAACAAATGCCAAAGGAGGATTTTCAAAATTAGATGGCAACAACATATCCAACAGTAAAGCACTAGAGATGGCAAGGGCAGAAGAAATAAGTCAGGAAATCAGGAAAAGAAGATGGAAGTGGATAGGTCACATAATTAGAGGGGACAGTGGTGATGACTGTGTTATGGCATTGGGTTGGACACCAGAAGGCAAGAGAAAACTTGTTAGACCAAAGACCACATGGAGGAGAATGGTTGAAGCTGAGAGAAAAAGCAGCTGGGAGGAAAACCTGGGCATCAGCACGACATGCAGCTGCTGAACGAGACAGATGGCGGAGTGATGTCCAAGCCTTATATGTGCCTAATGGCAAAGAGAGATTTAAGCAGCAGCAGATCAATGATGCTCCCTTCACAATGGCAAATAATGCAAATCAGATAATGGGCGTTCCTTACCACTTCATTAACTTCCTGGTTTCAAAAGAGTACTTTTTAAGATGAATAACCTGATTTTCAAATCCCAAACATGATTCATTCCTTCCCTATATGTCAGAAATTTGGGAACTCACAGTCTGCTTCCCAATCTTAAGACAAAACAAAACACAGCTAGAACTCATGCAGGAATTTTTCTATTTTCTTTTTTTTTTTTTTTTAAATTTCCCATCCCAAAAAGAGAGCTTTGGAAAACCTTCCTACTTCCTGGATTTCTAATTTGCCTAATGGTTGTCTTTAGACGTTTCCAAAAGATTTTGAACATTTTATTGCATCTATAATTTGAAGTAAATTGGTTATGTTGGTTATGGATCATCATGAATGATTCTGAACGACATTAATTCTTTCTAATTTTTATGCTTCTTTTTACCGTATAGAAAATTAGAATACTATATTCATTCTATTTACGTCCAATACCTGTATTTAAATAAATCTGTTAGATTTCTGTATATTTATCTATACATTAAAGCAACTTTTAAAAAAATCATAATTTTAAAAATGCTTAGGAGTTATGTGTGTGCTTTGTATTCATGTGCTTTCATATAGGGATCAAGATCTGGTGCTGTATTGCTATTATTAATATAAATAATGGAAGAATATAATCAGGGTTCATACTGAGCACAAATTAGACTTCTCCAAGCTTTTTCAAGGCAAGATTTCTTTTTTCCACGACAAATGACATGTCATTTTGGAAGAAAACTGTTCGTTCATGAGAGAGAGGGGATGAGAGAACTTTTTAACATCGCAGCCTGAATAAACCCGCAAGTCCAGATAAGCCTTTTTTGTCGGCTTTATTCAGAATGTGTAAAGTCAAGACCTTCTTAACTTCAGGGAAATGTTTTACAATAGATCTAGATCAAGATCTATTTGAATAATTGTTTTCCCCAAGATTTGTCCAAGAATTTAACCAATTTACTAAAATTCCAAGAGTTTTCCATGTCTTGGAAAAGAAACCCAAAAATTCGAAGAGTTTTCCCGTTTTCCAAGATTCATACAAACTCTGTATAATGAAATCCACTGTTTCACCTAGTCATATGAAGTACACAGGAAGAAAATAAGAGAGAGCATACAAATGCTCCTGGTCAATGAGGCATCAATTTCTCATTGGCAGTCACTAATACTTTTAATTGAGCTCTTTGTTTACACCTTAAATCATTGTTCATTTAATGAGCTTATGCTTAAAAAAAAAACAACTTTCTGATCTAATGTAGTATACTATCATTGCCTCGAATGCACAGCACTTTCATGAAGAAGAATCATCCTCCAACAACCAACTCCAGGGAATAGAGATGGAACACGGAATGCAATTAAATGTGAATTTGAGGATCAACTATGAATAGGAAAGTCAACTTAAAGTGCAAGATCATAATTTATTGTTCAATATACAGTTGTTGGTGGAAAAGAAGAACTTTTAATTTTTTGAAGTCATTTTTTTTGTCCTAAAGAGTAAAATAATCCTTTGAATCAAGTACCGGTACAAAAAGAAATTTTGATATTCTACCAAGGATGTTGAAATGAGTTTGAGATACTTGGCAAATAATTGTTCAAGAAATACCACATTTGCCCTTAAAAGCTGTAGTCTGTATATATAAGCCAGAATCAGAAGATCAAAGGATTTATGAAAGGAATTTTCAACAAATGCCTCCTCTCCCACTACATTCTATTACCGATGATTCAGGGAATTTCTTGATAGTAATTAAACAATGGCATCCCTTTTTTCTATATCGTTGCAAAAACTCAACATGAAAGTGCTTATTCTACAATTACTATTATCCGCAAGAATGGTAAAAAGTATAGCTTTCTTAAAAATATAAATACACAAATCAATAGTAAGAAAGACATCTAGACTGAATAGGCATATTTCCTAAACCATTCTCCCAAACTTTGACAGTTCTTGCTCCCTTTATCTGGGAGGTGGGGCACCCTATAAATCCAAATTATTTTAAAAGGCAACAACATTATTGCAAAGGCAATTTTCATTTGTTGCTAAGGAAAACACTGGGAAGAGAGGAACGAGAATTATTGGTCTTGGCTGGGATAGACCTTCAACATTTCAAACCATACCCAAAGAGGAGCAAAGAGACTGGTCATTTCACCAGTCATGTCACCTACGGAAATATTTCTTTTCCAACATTTATAGCATCTGTGCACTAGTGAAGAAAGTCTGTGGCAGACAATTTACAAAGTGTCAGCCCATTCAGAGTAATATGGGAGAAGTAATCATGATCAACCCTTCCAAGAAAAAAGAGGAAGGGTTCTCCTTTCATTTTTATTTGATGTTGGGCAATTTGCACATAGAAAATGTTTTGCATAGTGAAATGATCATGATCTTTTCAATTTTTCCTCAGGTGAATGTAATATGAATAGATATAACTGCCAATCTAGCAATGCTGCTTGGTGTTTCATTTAAGTTACATAGAGTTGTATGATTTATAACCGGAGAAAGCCACTTCCCTCCCCCCCCCATCCCTCAACCCACTCGCCAATGCATTAAATCTTTATGACAATATTAATATACGTAGTGTTGTATTTAAGTTGACCAGAAACACTCATACACCCCCTCAATCCAGAATGCAATTTCATTTACTAGCAAATCCCATGAAAAGGGAAGCATGAAGAGGCAAAGAAAGTCAGTTAATATATAAAACAATTTCAAACAACTGCCTAAGGCTACTGGCCTAGACAAAAAGGATTTGATTAAAGCTCAACTCAAAATTTTATTAATCTTTGCTTAATTCAAAGCTGTCATTTCTTTTTTCCTCTCTGGCAATAAGGTGGTAATAACATTATAGAATGGATTTCCTATTTTTCAACCCTTGGTCATGAGAAATACTGAATAGAACAAAACTTATGTAAATAAAACTTTAAAATATTGACATCAAAAATCACATACCAATTGACTCTCACTTCATACGTAGCTTCATCAACAGCAAGGGCCTTTGTCATTGACAAAATTGCTCCCTGTAAGGGTAAAGAAGTTGAAAAATACACTGAAATTGGATGAGTTATATTTTAATATTGACATGAATCGGTCACATGACAGTATTTTCATATAAATGGTAGCATGAGACTGCCCTATGGTATACGGTCAAGTGGTTGTGACTCACAATAGAACAAGTACAACTTCAATATTAGGTACATATGTATGCCTATGCCTATTTAGATTTTATTTTGGTTCAAAGAAGCTTGTATTTGCCTTCTTCATTTAATGAATATGTTGTAATTTCTTTGTTAGGTTCAAATTTTGTAGGTACTGTTTTCCTCTCTGCAGATACAACCTGACTGTATGAAGACAGGACAGAAGACTGGATGTTAAATTTCTTCTTTCTCCTTCCGCCACTACTGTTTCATCAATTTTCTGTCATTTAACAAGAACAGACCTTTGAATCCTCATTCTGACTTATTGCCTTCTTAACTAGTTAAACATAAAAAAGATAAGGATTGCATACAGTGCTTGCCACCGTTCTACAAACGATCTAAAGCGCTTTACAATACTTTATCCCCTAGCAGGCCTACTCCCTGGGGAGTATTCAGTAAAGTGCAGCACATTCAGCACAACAATATCAGCCTTTAGCTAGGTACTCATTTAACATCTGAGGCAATTAGGGTAAATTTTCTTGCTTAAGGAAAAAAACACAAGTCGTCGCTGGTAGGAATTGAACCTGGAACCTTACGATCCCAAGACCATTATCTTAACCATTCTGTGTATCGTGTACAGGCAGAGGCTCCTCTGAGCAGTTCATGTAGCTAACTCCTGACTTTGTGAAGCAATTCTATATATAGCATTTGAAGTCAGTGCTACCTATGCCCTCTCAATGATGTACATTACGCCCAGAACTACATCTGCTGCAGTTTTCATGTCATCAATATGACCTGGATGAGATATTTATCCTTTAGGGCGATACTGTAATGGGTCCTGAGATTTCTTATCACAACCATGTCCATGACCTGAGAGGTAGATTTGTTTCCGGTAGGAATACAATCTCAATGTGACTGCATTTCATACCACAGGAGTGAGAAGACCAGTTGTCTAAGAAATGAAAGATTTTTCTGTCTTAGACCTAAATTTGTCATTCCTTTTGTTCAGGAATTTGGCTAAGAAAAAAGACATGGATAAAGAGGCCATTACTTATAAATGACAAAAGAATGAAAATTAAAACCTGCAAAACCTATATTTCAGCCTAGAAGTCCATTTGTAGTAGTCCATTTGAGCCAAATAGACTCATTTGGGGTGAAGCTTATCGAGTTAGAGTGAGAGGGGCCCATACTCCTGCAAGGCCATATTATAGATTATCAAACCTTTTAAATCCAGTCTGACAACCCCCATGTTTGGATCCAGTGTGCATCAATTTTCTTGGGAAATATTTAAACAATTCAAAAAATAGGAATGTTCCTTTTGAATGGTTCCTGCACTCTACTGATTTAGATCTACTGCATTTCTTTTATAATTGATCCCTTAATGATTTGCTATACTAGAGGATGTCCATCCAGACCACCAATCTATTCAAAATCTCCAGTGAAAAGAAGGTGAGAGGGATTGACTGTTTGACAAATAAGCGCGCAATCTTGAACGCTGATTGACATTTTTGATACA
>JAOWAY010423913.1:0-20842 GCA_028565895.1 Goniobranchus geometricus | reverse complement strand
AAAAATAAATAAATAGAAAAAAAAAGAAAAGAAAACGCTATGCAGTATACAGTTAAATTTCCCCTCAAATTTTTCTAAGGGATAAAACGACAACAAAAAATAACCAAAAGGACATAATGAAAATATGATGCTGCTTTGAAAGCCAGGAGAGTTCCAATTTCATGATCCCCATACAAAACCCTAGTGTGGAAACTTCACGTCCTCTTGAATAAATAAATGTAAAAAAGAAATCTATTTTCAAAACTTTTAAAATACATCTCTGGTGGCATCACCATCGAGAAATCTTGCCAACTACATCCTTTTCAACAATAGTAACTGAAAGACTTCATAAAATCAGATCTTTTTTCCAATTACCAATGAAAAGAAAATAAATATAGAGAACTCAATTCATTTTCCAACTCTGGAGCAAGAAAATTCAGCTGACAGCATAAAACATTTTAAAATAGGAACTGGCTGTGTGGCATTTAGAACAAATTTGCAGGACTTTTAATTTTGTGAAAATTGCATTCTACTGGTATTCAAGTTAAGCCTGAAATACTTCGACTTGGCTCAAAGCCTATCATGTTTTTACATTCTCCTTAATGGATCAAAAATGTTCCAAATCCCAATATTCATTCCGTAAGAATTTACTACTACCTTAAGAACATACTAATACCGGTACAGACATTTAAAATATTGCACCTGGAGGGACCTTTTTCACAAACATGGAAATACTTCGATATGAAAAAAAATCCTTTTTTCTATCCTTCGATCAATCAGCCTTCCGCAACTTATTTTCACTCGAGAGAGAACATGCATACCCCAATGACGTTAAAAGTTTAATAAATCAAAACTAAAAGTAATAAAGTACGAGTATGAATTTTTTTGCTGATTTATTAAAAACCAATGCTCAATCAAGATAGTACGGGCAGTAAGAATTTAAAATGTATTTTCTTACATAAAATGGTTTATAATCAGATGTACTGTTATGCCATTTCATTAGTTTTCTTAGATATCACAATTTTTTTTATCAAATTTCTTAGCATCTCTGATCTGATGTTTATTTTAATGAAAGCACCAAAATATGATTTTTTCTTGAACTGGCCAAATCTAAAATTTTCCCATATCAAATTTAATGCAACGAAATGTTAACTTTTATATTCATATTATTACAGAGACAAAGTAAATCAAGACACAATTTTTGTGAGCACATTCACTCGTTTTTGTATACATGACACTGGCAAATTGCTTGGCAAAACATAACACCTTTTAAGGTGAAAAGATACTTTTTCAAATTACCACAACTTTTGTAATTGATCCAATTTTTTTTTAAGTAAGACTTTTAAACACACTTCTCTGGTATCTTTTTTCTCCACAATGTTTTTACAGCTATTTACATTTAAAAAAATATTTCTCGTCAATAATTCATCTTCTCCCTTGCAGCTATCAAAGTTTTCTCTTATCATATCAGTCTTATTATCCTAGAAGCGTCCCTCGTTTCAACAAAGCATTGAATTAACATATATACAATTAAATATTTATTGCACAAAACCTCCATAATTGTGACCTGATACATTCATAACAATAAATATTAAGCAATTCATTACAATTCATTCTCTGCAATGCTCACAGTTTTAATACAAATATCTACAACTACATAATATTATGAAATAAAAGAACAAAGACAAGACAAAAGAGCTTGGCAAGAAATTATAACCATATCACTTAAAATGTTGTGGGAGGTAAGAAGGTTGGGCGAGACCAGGAATAGGTACATTAAAAAGAACACTCATGTAGGCAGATTTGGAGACAAATTGAAAGAATCTAGATTGACGTGGTTTGGTCAAGCCAAGAGATTAGGTGAAGAGTATGTTGCCAAATGAGGAAGGATCTGTTTTGGCTACCCTAAAGGCAATAAGTCAAAACAAGAAGACTGTGTACTTACTACAGCTTGCTTCTCTCTAACGTAAATAGTGGTGACTAAATCCATCTTTTCATTCTACAAATGAGTGAGATCTCTATGTGATGTGATAAGAAAGAATTTTAAATACACACTGTCCTCGCAAAAAAATATGTAACGCAGCACCAAACAGGCAAAGAATATTGAAAACCAAGAGGACTTTGCTATGCATAGCAAATATGTCTATGAAATCTCATGATTTTAAATAATGTTAGAACATTCTAACAAAAAACTGCAGTGGCATATATAGCAATGGTTTCATTTGAAATATTAGTTGAATCTTCCCACATTTCACAAGTATAAGTTTGGATTTTACTGATCATTTTTAGCTTTCTTTGCAATGGCTAAAACTAGCTAATACAGCAGATATCTTAGAAAATAATGAAATGAGGGGTTAGCAATTAATAATCTCTCTATTTTGTTTTTAATGGATGAATTTACTGGTAACTGTTCTTATATCTTCTTAATCCCCTTCCTGTATTCCAAGAGAGAGCAACAATTATGTCAATCTTAAAACTTTATTGTCTCAGACTCATAAAAACATGACATTAATTTGTCCAGCATACTCTTTAATGCATAAGCTAAAATTCCAGCTCAACTGCACAAACATGACAGTGCTTGATCAGAGCAACAGGGGATTATCTCTAAAAATCACAGACATCCCCATTCCAAGTCCCCATTCATGTTTGTACAGTTTTAGAGGAAATCACTTTATGCTAGGAGACCTACAAATAATTCACTGTAGTAATTCAAACTGGCAAAAGCAAAGCAAAGAGACAGAAACCATTAAAATCAACGGAAGAGATGTAGAGGATACGCATCAAAATCTCCCAAAACAGAAATGCCCAAACAGAAATAAATAAAAGACTTATAAAAGCTAGAAAACCTTTGAAATACTAGACAGATTCTGAAAGTAAAATCAAACATTTACAAAACGAAAATAAAAGTCTTCAAAACTAATGTTCCGTCGGTTCTGCTATATGGAGCTGAATCATGGGAAATTGCAGAAGGTATCAGACGGAAACTTGATGTCTTCCAAAGTAAATGTTTAAGAGGAATCTTTAAGATATTTTGGCCAAACAAAATCACAAACGATGACCTCCTCAAGAAGGTAGTGATGGAACAAATGTCCATTACAGTTAAAAAAAGGAGATGGAGATGGCTTGGTCACATCCTTAGAATGCAACCTCAGGCACTTCCAAAGACTGCCCTGAGATGGACATCCCAGGGTCAAAGAGGGAGAGGCCGCCCCGTTGAAACATGGCGAAGAACGAGGGAAAGAGAGATCAGGCAGAGGGGATGGACATCGGGTGAGTTCAGAAAAAAAGCTTAAGACAGAGAACTTAGGCATTCCCAAGTGTTGGCTTTATGTGTCACTGAACATGACAGAGGAAAAGACAAGTAATTTAAAATTGTTTTGATAACAGAAAAGGTCCAATTTTATATGCAATGAGCCCACATTTAATATACAATCCAGTCAATTGTCATATCTGCCGTACCTGGAATGATGAATGAAGCGACATATAATACACATTAAAATCGTGGCCAAGTGGAATGGAGTCAAAAACTCAAGACCATAAAAATCCCTCCGATGAATTACTATTAATATACTTTACTTGATACTTTAATGATGCATATATCAAATAAATTAATATCATGGCAAGCAAGTTCATCTGAGAAACAAAAGCATGTCAGTTTGGAGATAAAATTAAGTTAAATGATGAACACAACCTTACAAGATGGTTTGGGAATTCAAAGAAAATATATTCTTTTGGGGGGCAAGTCACATTTGTTCTCAAGAAAGCAGGAAGATAGAATATATTTTAGGGTAAGGTCTCCTCATTACCTTCAGGGGGTTGGGGGTTGCAAGGGAGGACCTGAAGGAGGAGACGATAAGCCTTGAAATTATGAATGCAGCCATATACATTTAAATCTTAAATAGTACTTCACAACATCACAAATTCCTCTGATTCATGCACCACCTCTGCTTGTCTTTCCCCATTCTCATCAACCCGGTAATGTCTGACTCTGACACGGCCCCGCTCCACTCCAGATGCTTCACTACCTTCTGTTATCTCATCTTGACTGCCATTTGAGAAGATAAAGAGAGGATAGCTTCCTCTCTGCCTTGTTGGTGATATGTACTGTGAATTAAGTTTTAAAAAATTTCATTAACAACATTTCTTAGTGATATGAATGTCATTTACACTAATATCACTATCACAAATTTATCATGCAGGTGTCATGAGAGCGTTATACCGAGACTGTATTTATTTCCACAAGTATAGAACAATTTTTCAAGGAATTAACACACATAAAAGAGATGGAATTTTCTTTATGCTGAAAAAGCCTTTTGAGAAGAAAAACCATCACAGGCTGCTGGAATATGATTGTTTTTATATACAACTTGAAAACAAACTACATGTTCATCACTTTTTAAGAGTTTTTTTTAATATGCTATTTGAAAACATAACACATGCTCATCAGAGCTCTTAAGATATCTTGATTATTTACCGATATTTTATATCAGTGAGTCCAAAATTATTTGTTTTGCAATTTTTAAAGATGTGAAATTGTTATGAAATGTTTTATGAGAACTATTATTATAGCATGTTTAGGAAATATTTTATCTATAACAATGCTCCAAGTTTATATAATGTGCCTTGCTGGAGGGAAAGTGCACAATTACAGTAAACAGTATAATATCATTAGTATCTAATATATTCAGTGAAGAAGTATATTCAAAGTCTTCATACTTCCTGGACTTCATGGATAAACTTGTGGAACTGCTCGGCATCTTTAATGTAGAATCCAATGGTACAGCTTGGATCCATACGATTAATTGGCAGTTTGCGAGGTGACATGCAATGGAAAGTCTGTTGAAAAAATGAATCCTTCAGTACGACTGATAAGAATCTAGACATTGCTGTTTCAAAGACATAAAAGAGTCTAATGAGCTGTTGCTCTTCATTTCAGATGTATATTGCACTTATTTGTCCATCCATTCCCTTTGCAATCTTTGACAAAGTTTGACTTTCAAACAAAACCAATAGAGGAGACAGTGAGAATCTTCATGGCTATGTAAAACAAACAACGCTTCAATGCCCATTTCATATGTGTAATCGTATGGCTGCCTCTGAACAATCATTCATCTGAAAATTTCTTACAGGCCTTGACACAGGAGGAATCAAATGAACTAGATTTTCTGAAAAGATACAAGCTTCTGTTTCAATTTTTGCAACATATTCTGTATTTGTCGCTGACTGTTTCTGTGATATTCTACAAGCATTTTTCACATTTTTAGTCCTAACTTTTATATACACAAGTTCTCTGTGATCTGGACTTTACATTCCGAAAAATATTCCTAGATTTTTATTTGATGTTTCCATTTTATTCCTGTTTGATGATGGATTTTATTCAAAATTATTGCAGTCGTCCCCCCATTTAACTTAAAACAAACTCCACTTCAAAATTTTTATCACTGCAATTTGTGTAGCATGGGCTCCTTACAATGTCCATTATCCAATCCCACCACCACCACCAGGTGACTTCTAGTCAAAGGGGCAGCATTAGAAAACAGCAGTCAATTCAAGTTGTCATGGGTAACGTTGATGCTCAACCCCCATTATATTTATGAATCGTGAGCTCGACTGGCAAGTGTCCTGAATCGACCATTACCCAACGTAACGTTGATCAAAATGATCTTTGTTTCAGCTTTACGAATTTACAACCAACTTGTGAGAAAACAAATGAGTTGTGAAATGTTATTAATGACAACAATTTTGACATTTTTTTTTTTTGGTCACGGAAACTTGGCTTTGGGAAAAGGGCAACAAGCCGATACATTTAAAATGAACTCCCTCAGGATACAAACTTTCGATCTTTTCCCAGAACAACCGGGAAAAGAGGTGGGATCGCTTTCATGTTTAAGAAATGTATGGCCCCATATCTTCATTTGAGAATAACACAGAAGACAATAACACTTGAACATGCCTCTTTATCCCTCACCTTACCAAGTAAAACTTAACATTATTTGTATTTATCATCCAGCACCGAGTCAAGCTAACAAATTCAAGCATAAAGATTTTTTACTCGAATTTCAGGAATTTATATTATTAAAAAGCAAAGGAGACAGAGAGAAAATTCTCCTTGGTGACTTTAATTTCTGCTTTGACAACTAAAATTCCAACAATGTCATCGCCATTCTTAACAATCACAGGATGACTCAACACATCAGGTCACCGATACACAATAAGGGACATACCTTTGACTAGGTCATAACATGAATTGGATTCCCAATTAAACTCCCAGTCTTCAATATGGACAAAAGGATTTTGGATCACAACGTCCTGCAACTTCACCCTGACTGCAGA
Source organism: Goniobranchus geometricus (assembly GCA_028565895.1). Lineage (NCBI taxonomy): Eukaryota > Metazoa > Mollusca > Gastropoda > Nudibranchia > Chromodorididae > Goniobranchus > Goniobranchus geometricus. Next base: position 14,530 of record JAOWAY010423913.1, on the reverse strand, counting down.
AAATATAAACCTGTTCTGAAACGGTCACTTCAAGAAATTTTAGAAATGTTAATCTTAGTGAGATGAAAAATGATTTTTCTTCGCTCAGCCCTAGTCTTGAAGAGTCAACACCACTTGAGTCTATTCTCACAAAAATGAAAGAAATTGTCAACCATCACGCTCCTGAATCGATTAAGAAAGGTGAAAGAAAGAATGTCCTCACCCTGCTTCAATGATGAAATAAAACAAGCCAAGCAAATACGCAAACGTGCTGAAAGATGCTGGAAAAAAGTTGCACCAACAAAGATAAGTGTTCTTATACTCTGCATAAAACAAAAGAGAAACATTTGATTGAAAAAAACAAAACGAGATTTCTTTGCTAAGAAGCTAAAGAACACTAAAAATTCTAGAAACTTCTATAAGATCTCTTATGAACTTCTTAAGAAAAAATAATACTGACATGTTGCTTACTATTTTCCCCTGATGACATGTTGCCTGATTCATTTGGACAATTTTTAAAGAAAACATTGAAAGAATCAGAAACAAATTAAGTTTTACTCCTCATGACTTTTTTTGTGAACCTTTCTCTGGCCATACTTTGACTGTTTTGAAAATGAACATCTGAACAATGGAAATCTGTCATTATGTCATCTGCTTCCAAATCTTGTGAATTAGATTTTTTGCCTACTAATATTTCAAAATTGTATCTTGATGAAATCAATCCATGTGTATGTAGGATTGTCAACACTTTATTGACCATGAGAACGGTACCAGATGATTTCAAAATTACTCTTGTTAGGTCAATTCTCAAAAGATCAAATCTTGATGTTAACGCCCTTAAAAATTCGTCCTTTTTCAAATCTACAATTCATTTCCAAAGTTCTCTAGAATATTGTATTGAAACAAATCATGAACACCTTGAAATCAATGTAATCAATGCTTCCAGGAGGTCTTTCAATCAGCCTACAAGGCCAATCACAGCACTGAAACAGCTCTTGTGTGTGTTGTGAATGATCTCCTGTGCACTATTTATGGAGACTCTACATCTGTTTTAAATCTTTTGGATCTCCCAGCAGCTTTTGATACGATTGATCACAAAATTTTGATTAGACGACTTGAACTGACTTTTGGAATATTTGGAATTGTTCTCACATAGTTAAAATCATACTAAGAAAAAATAAAACAGGTTTATACTTCAAGTGAAATTTAGAACCAATTCTATAAACCTAAACTATGGAGTAGCAAAAGGGTTTGTGCTTGGCCCTGTGCTATTGTTAATGTATATATGTCCCCTTTCAAGGATCTGTCAAGAGCACTCTGCGAACTATTATAAAATATGCTGGCAACACTCAGATTTACCTCCCTCATCTGGTTAACGAACAATTTATCACAATCACACAGTTAATTACCAAAAGTGAGGTGTGTATCATTGACATAAAGAAATGGATGGATAACAATAGTCTAAAGTTAAATGAAGAAAAACAAAAATGATCATTATTTGCACAAAAAAGAAATCAAAAGATCTAAATAATTCCAGCTTTCAGATGAATCTCGGAAACAATACTATAACTCCTGTCAACAAAGTAAAAAACCTAAGAATAGTTCTAAAAACCTAGGAATAATTCTAGACACATCTATGACAATGGAAAATCAGGTCACTTCTATCTGTCAAATCTTTGATTTTTGAACTAGAGAAAATAGCCATCATAAGACCGTTTCTTACCATAGAAATGACCAAAATGCTCGTAGTAGCATTTGTCTTTTCAAAATTAGATTACTGCAACTCAATTTTTTTTTACCTTTCCTTTGAAAAAAGTTATCAAACTCCAAGTTATTCAAAACAATGCTGCTAGACTTATTTTTAGAAAGCAAAAGAGAGATGATGTCCTCCCCTCTCCTGGAATCTCTTCATTGGCTCAACATTGATAATAGAATTACATATAGAGCTACTGTTCTGGTCTACCATTCCCTAGATGGTTCTGCTCTGAAATATCCCTCTGAACTTATTCATGTTTACTCCAAGCCAAGATCACTGAGATCATCATCCGACTCTACTTGTCTCTTTGTCCCCAAAGTAAACACAAAAAACACATTCCTTTGCCTATTTTGGACCCAGTACATGGAATTCCTTCCAAAAATTCATTAGAGAAATGAAAAGTCACGACACTTTTAAAAGCTACCTAAAAACATTTTATTTTAAGAAAAATAGTCCTTTCAAGCTGAAACGGCTATTAAGGCCAGAGCATTTCCCGGTTTCTATGGCATGAAGCGGACAGTGACAGAAAATGCATCCATCACTCTCTGAATAGGCTGCTAGTCCCTCGCAGTGTACTTTCCAGCCAAAGCTGTACCCATTTTCACCTGGGTCGAGTGAAGCAACAGGGGTAAATTTTCTTGATTAAGGAAAACCGCATGTGCACACAACGAAATTCAAATTTGCTGCCTCTCTTTCAGCAGACCAACGCTCTACCACTGAGCTACAGCGCCCCCCATAATGTAACAACATAGGAAAAGAACCCATCTAGCCATTCCCTAAAATGCAAAATTATTTAATGTGTCTACATTTTATGATCTCCAATTAACAGAATTGCATTAACATTACCATTGATGTTATCATTACTATATATTTAACGCATGTTTTGATTTAAGCATTTAATTTCAGATGTGTATAAAATTGTGAATCTCTATGTATGAATGTATGCTAGTATGCATTTGTATGCAGGCATATGTCTGTACATCTACAGTGTTTGTCATTTAGAATTGAAAATGTAAACCGCTTAGAGCTGTACACATTTTGTGGAAAAAGCCGTGTATAAATGCTATCTATTATTATCATTATCATTAATATTTGTTCGAACTGTTGAAAGTTTAGCTTTACCTTACCATTCCGTCACAAATGTATCAATAAGTCAAAATCAATCAGTTTCAATAATCACAAAGTTCTAATGGATTACTTTACCTCTATGGGAAAGGCAGAGGCTCTTGTGTCCACAGCTTCACGACAATAATGTGGGTCTAAATAGACCAGTTTATCTTCTGTAATTTTTTGAAGAAATGAAGAAAATATTGGCTAAGAATGTTTACAGTATCAATCACTTTATCTGGAGCTTGGAATTGGAAATAAAAATGTTATTATTAAAAATTGTTACATTACTTTTTTATGTTGGAAACTAACTTTAATGAGACAAAATTTTATGAGATTGCTCAATGCAATGCATATTTGAGTTTTGTATTTATGAAAAAAAAACAAAAACGTTTTCATTGACAATGTTCAAAGTAAAAAAAAAAAGAGATACCTGTTGACTTTAAAAAATGTACAAAAACCCTACACAAACCAAAAACAATCATCAATCTTAATCTTAGAAAGGCATATATTGAATTGGAACAGAAATTAAAACATAAATAATAGCACACTGGTATTACTTCAATCAATAATGAATTCATTAAATCCAAATATCTTTATTGATCCAGAAAACTATGATAGCAAATAGAGCAATAAATTACTGTATTTGAAAAGCAGGTAACAGACTATGGAACACACAATACCTAACATTTGGCATAATAACGGTCTCAAATATCAGAAGATATTATGAAAAGAGTAGAAGCAGTTGAAAGAATAAATCGATATGCCAAAGCAAACATCAGTGGGTATATAATAAGAGACATGAGGTACGTAGATGACACAGTCCTATTGTAGAATACCTCCGAAGGACTGAAAAACCTGGTCCAAACTACGAAAGAACACAGTGAAAGCAAAATTCTCATGCTAAATTTAAGGAAAACCAAAATAATACACTTAATAAAATGTAAAATCAAGACAGAAATAATAATAAAGGACAAAGAAATTGAGATCGTCAAGCAATTTGAGATCCTTGGAGTGACTTTTAACCAGAGCGGAGACTGAAATAATGAAATAAGAAAGAAGTTAGCAATTGCAAAACAGAAACTTAAGAGAATGAAAAGCAAATGGAAGGGTCAGAATCTAACAACCTAGCTATGAAGCATCAACACATATGTATTCCTTATTGCCCTTCACAGGATTGAAGTATGGACTTTATATCTAAATGACATTACCAGAATACATGCCTTTGAAATGTCACGTTACATGACCATCCTAAACATCACATGGAAATAAAGAATAGCAAATGAAGACATCAGAAGGTATAGAAAATAGCCATTTGATGAAACATCAAAAGCAAAAATCTACCTTTTTTTGGCCACCTCAAAAGGCACGCCTGTTAAGAACAAATGTTGATAGAAGGGAGGATAGAAGGTAAAAGAACAAGAGGACAACCTAGAAGAAAATCGAAGAATGACATAGAAAGTTGGATGGAAATGAGCATCTCTAGGGCTGGAAGACTTGCTTGGGACAAGACTGCCCGCCGACAATGTGACAACACTGTGATAACATGTAATATTCCCAAGTAGATTATAGGAGCAATAAGCTAAAGTAAGAAATGTATAAAATCAAATGACTCTAAGAACAAAAATCAGACAAACATTAACAGTAAAAGAAAAATAACATCCACACCTACCAATTGACATTCAATTTTACCTTGCCAGCCGATAAAGTAGAGAGAATGTTTGGGTTTGCCTCCAATGATACCCATACAATGACTATAAGAGAGCAGACTTTTGATGCATGGGGAGTAAACTTCATTCATGACTTCTCCACCCAATCGCACTGGAATTAATAAAATCAGGGAGCGTTGCCAAGAGCCAGGGCTTCCACTTGAAGACTGTTCATCGGGAAGAAAACAAAAACAAAAAGGTTAATAACACACACACACATACACAAAATCAACAACTGAATAACTGCATAAAATAATTTGAATGTAAATTTTGTAATTGATCTAGGTCAGGCAAAGAGTGCTGTGCAAATGCCAATGATTCTGTCCATAATAAATTTGTTTCAGCATTCTTTTTTCTTAGAAAAGGACTTTCATAGGTATTTTATTTTACTAACAACACAGAGCTTTGAATTTTGGTGCAAATTCTAAACCATATTCTGAGCTTGAATTTGAATGTCAAATTCTCAACCTTTCCCCCATTTGAAGGTACACTAGGAATCCTGAATTTGATCATTTGCCATAGAGAGGACAGAATAAATCCTTTCTATCCCAATAAAAAGAGATATAGCTCTGTATAAATGTAACCAAGTGTTCCTAAATTGATAACAATTTCCATGACAAGATTGTAAGACAAAATTTGAAGAATGATTTCAAATGTCATTGGCAATGTTTCTGCACACTCCTTTTGACATGTACAATGTAAGCTTCCTAATTTGAAGAACTTTTGAGATTTAAGGCACTTTTTTCTTAAATTATCATTCCATTTTCATTAAAACAGTTTCCAACCAAGTCACATTTCAGATCTTTCAAGGCCATTCAAAACTACTTCTTAGCATGCATTATCCTAGATCAAGGCTTAATTAAAATTTAAATAGTCAAGGTTCACATGCCTGCAGTAGAAAAAGAAAAATAATACTGAAAGTGATGTGGAAAATGGTGAAAGGTGATGGGGAGGAGAAAAAAAAACAAAAAAACTTGCATCTTGTGACCCCCCAGCACTATCCTAGGGCCTAGGCAGAGGCTACAAAACCTATCAGTTTCCCATCCTTATGTTTCATTTTTCCTCCTTAAAAATGTTCAAAGCCTTAAACACATTGCTGCAAATTTTGAACAATTTCCCAACCCTGAATTTCAATTTTGAAAAGCTTCACATTTGTCCCAACTTTGAACAATGCCTTTTAAGATGCTTAAGGAACAATTTCTAAAGCTACAGATATCTTTCCCAGCTTTCCTTACAACACTTACAGATGGCAACTCATTTTACCTGACTCCTAGATGGCCCCTCAGATGGCTCCCGTTCATATGAATCACCGTAGCTGTCAGATTTGCCCCTTCTGCAACACAGCTTGTTTACATCCTCTGTGTATACTGAGTTTTAAAATACATTTTTCAAAACAGTAAAACCTTGTTAGTGATAACAGACCTGTGTACGCTTTACAATTTTACTTGTAATAATTTTAAATGTATCAATTGCCTTTACAAAAACACTACCAAGGAGTATGGGATTTGATTATTCTACTGGTAGATCTTGTCGATCTTGTTACATTCCAGATTTTATTCAATCTGTGCTCTCAATTTCTGTTATCTTTAGCTTATGACTCATGTAGGTATTTATCATTAATTATACATTTAACTATGATTAGTTTCATTTATTCTTTAAAAGAGCACAAACACATTTTTCATCAAGTCTTGATATATGAAAGAAGATGAGCTTTGATTTAACTTTGGTTGGTATTCATACTTTATATCAGTGACCAACACGTTGATTAACAAATTGTAAGCTTACCAGTGCAATCTTGAGCCACATATACACAAAGCTGTCTTAAAACTGGCATTGTTGCACCAGCCCGATTAATAGCATCCCTGAAAATTAATTACATGTTTGATTTTTCACAATGGCAAAAATCATTATCTTATAAAGTGGAAATTAATTTGGGCCTTAATAATAATACTAACTCGCCTTCTTTCGTTCATATCACAGCACAGAAAAAAAGGCATTAGTACCAACTAAAAGACTTTTTTTTAATGCCTTTACTTAAAACAGGAAAGACTTTATTTTGAATGAATAAGACAGACAAACTATTCCAATTTTTTACAAATTTCATCCTGGAACAGCCTTGAACTGGATCACAAAATACTTAAAATTGTTTTTTACTGATGCACATCATATGATGCATCAAACATATCCTCACGACAGAATACTTATCTGGACCAGTCTAACACAATTTTCATGAATTTTTAAGGAAATGTGAATGCTCTGATGTGTGATTTTATCGCAAGACATCTATGCACAAATTAACACGAGTATTTCAGAAATCCTGGCTTTATAGCAATTAAAATTTGTGTTAAAGTCATTTACACATATTTTTGTCATGGCTTAACATTCATAAAAATCAAGCTCACTGGACAGCATCAGCTGATAGCAGAATTGATAAAAACAGAGAGGGAGGAAGATATCAATCAAGCTGTATCACAAAGAAATATATTATACAAGGAACTTAAAATCTAAAAAAGAGCATAAAATATGAAGTTTGCAAATGTCCCTCTTCTCTTTTTTAAATTCCATGAAATATTATCATTTTCTCCTCACCTTAAAATGTATGCGACTGAAGCAGGGCCATACCAGTCACCAGGGCATTTATTGTAAATGCGGCCAAATTGCACCAAGTGATGTAGGCTAAGAGGAACATGGTCAGAAGGGGAGTCCACAGGGTCAGCAAACCAGCGTATTATTTCCCTGTAGAAAGCCAGCTGGGTAGAAGTTTGCTGATTGTACATTCTCCAGTCTGTTCCATGAGAAAGAAGAAAAGATGAAAGGTAGTTTGTCTTTTTTCTCCTTTTTGGGGACAATTCAATTAATTTCACATAATGAATCACATTTCGTTTTTTTTCAGAGCTTTTTACGTTATTCATGGCACCACTTCTCTGTCAAAGCCTCTTTCATTCCTATATCAATTACATGTTCTTGGGTTACCCTCTCACTCATTATCTCCTTCTTTCAACTAATCATAGGAAACCAATCCTAACACAATCAGCAGGGAAAAAGTACAACAGACACCGATCTGATGGCCTAGTGGTTAGAGTGTCTGCCTCGGAAGCGGGAGGTCGCGGGTTCAATCCCCAACCAAGTCATACCTAAGACTTTAAAATTGGCATTTTAGTAACTGTCTCGCTAGGCACTCAGCATTATGAGAACATTACTAAGACTGGTCATCCCGGTGTCAGTATACTGTGACGGGGTGAGTCATTCGAGATCTGCTATACCTTATGGCTCATGTGTGGCAGCACATAAATATGTCAAAATAGCACCGTCGCTGATATAACCTATGATGTTGAAAAGTGATGTTAAACCCACAAAGTAACTAAAGTACAACAGAAATTTTATTTGCTTTTTGTGAGTGTCAATGGAGAAATATGGAGAGGGTGAAAAAGAGTTACATTATGTGTTCATTTATAGGGAGACAACCTATAAAAGGTTACCGAGGGAAGAACTATGATACTGTATGAGGAAGTCAGAGGTGGCATAGAAATATGTCAGAGTTTTGAAAGATATGTATACAGTTATTTAACAGCAATGAGATGTACAGCAAGACTGACTGATGGATTGTAGTGAACGTTGGGCCCAATCAAGGATCATACTTTCTTAGCACCCTCTGTTCGCATGATGATTGACAGGTAAATAGAGAAAATCAAACAAGAAGCTCCATCATAAATCTTGTTCACTAATAACATTGTACTTTGCAGTAAGTCCAAAGAACAGACTGAGGTCCCACTGCACTAGAATAGAAAGGAATGAAGATCAGTGGGAGAGAAACGGAGTACAATCCATAAAATGAGTGCTGGAATTTGTTAAGGCGAGGAGGTGGAGAGAGCATTTGTATAGCGCTTAATCCATGTGCTCGAAGCGCGGCACAAGTGTTCCCTGAGGGCTTTTTAAACCAAATACCTTCTCAACTCCAGGTGGAGTATACACAGATGCAGCCATTTTAAAGTGCACTTGCTCTAGCATACTGACAAGAACCTCCTGTGCCTATAGTCGGGTACTCAATAACACCTGAGTGGGGTGAGGAAAACGAGTCTGAATAGTCTTTCCAAAGGCTTGGCTTCAAACTTGGAACCTCGCGATTATAACTACAACGCCTTGACCCCATAGCCATGCTGCCACACAGATAGTACTAAGTAAGAACTATCCAGAGCGAAGGAGTCTGTAAAATGGAAGGGGTAAGAGAGTGCAGTCTAGTGTGAGTGGAGAAAAGTGTCAGGCATTATGTATGATAAAAGAATTCCTGTCAAAATAAAAAGCAAAATTTATAAGACCCAGCAATGATGTATGGCCAAAAGTTGCAGTAACAAAATGGACTTATTGATGACAGAAATGTGACAAGTCTGGGCAAGATCTTGAATGCCCATAATTAGGGAGAGAACATTAGGATATGCAGGTTTGCAGACGAAATGAGAGAGTTTAGACTGAGATGGTCTGGAGATGTTCAAAGGGGAGATGAAGAGTACACTGGCAAGAAAGTGCTGAAAATGGCAAGAATAAGAGGAAGACCAAAGAGAAAGTATTTGGATGTAAATGAGGGTTGATAGTGAGAGAAAGGAAGATGCATTAAAAAGGGCTGACTATAAACCGATAATTTTTTATGGAGGACCACAACAGGAAAATCAAAAAGAATACAGAAAAAGAAGTAATAACTACTTTTTGTTGAGAATTAGGTCACTTAAAAAAGACAATTAAGATGGAATTTTTGTCTCTTGTCAAAAACACACTGACTTTCAATTTTTGGATTGTTACCGCTCCTTTAATCAGTTGGGATTTTTTTTTTCATTCTGTTGGTATTTGGATTTTCACCCTTTTTCGTTTCTTTTTAAATAAAATAGTGTAAGCTTGGAACTGATCACATTCCCTATAAATGAAGGAACTGAGGAAGACAAAATTGTAAAAAAGATAGAACACAACTCTAAGCAGAAAAAATTATTTATCTTATTGCTCTAGATATTATTTACATATTATCAATTGGTTTCTACATAGACCACACTGTCATTAACCCCATAATCTTGCATGAATTTTCAAGCTTTTTTTTTACAAGGGTAGTAATGGTAATAAATGTATTACAGTTGACTGCACTTGATCAAGTTCTCGAGATTGAGATGAGCTTGTTTTGCTTTCTTTTTTTTTCTTTTTTTTGTTAAATCAAACAGCATTGATGACTCTATAAATTAAAAAAAAAAACCATAGATGATTTACTTTTCAAATTTCAAGGACTCCATTGAGCCCTTTAATAAATGGTTGATGATCAGACCAGTTCCAGGGCAAGCAAGAAGAGACGAAATTTGAATTTGTGTCAGGATATATCATGGAAATAGAAGAGGACAAGTAACTTAAGCCATCTGAGTTAAGAGTGAATGCCAACAAAATTCTTTCTTCACTCTTTATTTTATGTTACTGTTATACCTTTTCATTTAACAGTCCACAGCGGTAACTTACCTCTTCCTAAATAATGAGTTACCAAACACTGAGCTATAAGCATTTGTCCACTGCGTAACATGCAACCCCATCCACAATCAGTTTTGTATTTTGAACCAGGAATGGGATAAAAATTACTTCTATAGGTAAACCAAATGCGACTAGCAAAATCTTTCATGAATTCCTCTTCTGCACTGTCATCATCTATGGAGAGAAAAAAAGTTCGAATTTGAATGTATTGCTTTTATAAAGAATGCATGAGAAAAAAAGATGAATCATTACAATTGCAATGCCGACTGTAATGCCACAGTGAAGTGCCTATATGTCTGATTTTTCAAAAGAGCATAAACACTGACATAACAATCTTCAAAGAACATGATTTCAGTGCCATTCAAAATTGGTGATTGCTTTAAAAATGAGCATAAAGGGGTGACCTCAGAAGATATTTCAAGAATTACACACACAAAAATTCAAGCACTTTGGAAGTACAGGAGTACATACTTAATTAAAAATCTGAAGCCTTTCAGCGGGTTTTATCATTTCATATGTAGGCAAATCATGATTATCAGAATGACAGACAATACAGCTACACATATTGAAAGCTAGCAACCAGAACAAGATGTGTACAAAATCTGTTAGAAAATTGCATATGTATTAATGTTTTCTGGCATCTTTGCTCTTTTCAAGGTTACAAAACGGTTAATTTTAAGTTTATTAAGAATCATACTATTACAGATGGATAGATTTATCCTGATATATCATATAATATGGCATGAGTATCTCTTTATCCAAGATTTCAGACAAATATATATATATATACATATATATATGTGTGTGTTTGTTTTCCTAGTTGCCAGTATTCGACGTAAAATTTAACAAAATGCTCAAAAATGGCAAATATCCAGTCTCACCTTCTGAATGTTTGTGATATGATTCTCCAAGCAAGAACATTGGACTGTCAAGTTTTATATTGGATTTTCCCTTAAAAGTCCAACCTGGAGAATATGGTGAAAAGGAGTAACTTGGTCACTTTATGGTTTTGTTTTCTTTTGCGCATAACGTAAACTAAACAATGATCATACATTGCATTATCGTCATATCAGCAGCCTGTGTCAAAGATCTTTAATTTTGACACTTACTACATTAAAATCATAAAAATTCAGAATGCACAGTGCAGAGACAAAAAATATGAACTGAAGAAAGAGAAACAAAATCCATATATGAAATAGATATAAAAAGGTAATGGAATTAAGAAAAGATTCATTAGAAAAAGTGGTGTGACAGAGATAGGCAGTACTGTCAATGAGGCAGTAAAGCTGATTAAAAAATGCCACAGCAACAAAAAAATTGAAGACGACAACACCTATGGTAAACTACTGACAGTCGATCCCAATGACATGTTTCCTGTCAGAGCACTTCAAAAACAAATTTATTGATGAAAATCAGACACGAATATTAACAATATCTAGTAAGACCACTAAATGAACTGATGACAGTGGCACAAAAGTAAAAGAGATGAGAGAGGTGTTCAAAGCGCTAAATAACAAAAAAGCTGCGGGGAAACGACAGAATAAATGTCAAAGCTACTGAAATACAATCCTAGATGTCATCGCCAGCTTGCTCAACACTACTTTCCAACATCTTGAAATCAACATGGGATTATTGATATCAATCCAAAAAGCTGGCAAACCAAAGGCAAAGGTACCTTCTATAAATCTTGAGTCAATCACTCTGCTGAACGCAGAAAAGCTCTGAAAAGAATAAGAACAAAGTGGCTCTCATTCTGACAGAAGCATTACAGATGTTGTCTGTGCATACAGATGATTAGCAGCTAAGACAAAGGCAGAAAATATCTTTCATAAATCACCAGGATTGACATGTTTGCTGCTTTTGACACTACAAATAGAAACCTCTTGAGGAATTCTTGAACCAATTGTTGATGAAGTCCAACTCAGATTAGTCCTCTCTGAACAATACAACAATTGTCACAAAAATCATTGAAGCAACAGAAAGTCACTCATTTACTGGCAACATCGGAACTCCTCCAGGTGACAGTTTAACCCAGATTGATTTGTAATCCATCTCAAGCACTGAGAAGGTTGGTCATGAAAGCCATCCAGAAGCATATTATATGGAGTTACTTGGCCTCGTTAAAGAAAGGGTATAACTATACCACAAAAACTGCATGCATATTATATATAAATATAAACACAACTATTTCATCCTTATTATTTTGAGCTCAAACGTAAACATGCATGATGATAATATATTACTATGAATTGCTAATAATTAGGCCTACCATATTTAATATTATTCCACAAAGACATCATCTTTGTTTTCATATTATCCCGCTCAAGTTTGTGTTCAAAAGTATGTAAAAGAGAGTCAAGGTCGTTGGATGATTTCTGTTGCCGTAATCCAGGAGTAGCAATTTTTGATATATTTGGTTGACTATAATGAAGTGGACCTGCAGCTGGCGGAGTCCTGATCTGGTTTGACTTTTTCATGTTAAATGGAGATCGAAAAATCAGGAATGATGATGGAGCAGATGACGTCTCATCAGCACTGGATCTGACAGCAGAAGTCAATGAAGGCGAACTGTGAGTCTCATGGTCAAGACAGGGAGGGGATGACTGGGGTCCACAGTTTACAGTTTCTTGATCAAGAGGATCATGAGAAAGTCTAATATGAGAGTAATCAAGAAACTGTGATTCCACTGGTTGCTTAGAACGAGATGAACGTTTTTCAAAATATCCCTTTGCAAGTGACGTTTGATTCATTTCATTCCATTTATCAAATTCAACAGTGTCACCATCAAACTGACATAACATGTCTAAATCAGGATATAAGTTTTGTGCGTTCAGACTAAGAGGGTGATGGGAATGGTTTGGTAAAGAGTTTTCCGAACTTATCACAGAACAAGTAGAATCATCTTCCCAATCCCTCTCACTGAAACAACGACGTTGTGCTGCACTTGCGTTTGTTGATGACTGAACAGCTGAGTGATTTACATTATAATTAGCTTTCAAAGGTTGTGCTGATCTGAAAAACCTCGAAGAATTACTTGAATTAGGCAACCTTTTATCAATTGATGATGATGAAAGACTGAATGCACTTTTGCTTCTACTTCTTGATCCAGTTTTTGGACGAGCTGAATTCATACTGACCATGGATTCGTCCACATCACTTTTGTCAAATGATGAGAGCCTACTGGGATAGAGCCTTGGCCTACTCGTGTCTGTGAATATAGAATCTATGACATGTCCACTTTCACTGGTAGATCTATTTCTTGCAGAAGCTGTCTGTATCTCCATGTTATTTCGTAAAGCACCTTCACTCACACGCCTAGGTGACTCACGACAGGGAAAATCAACACAACTACTACGAAGTTCAGGTGACTGAGACAGAGATGAGGAAGTTGACGAAAGCTGGGCTTCAGGTAAACTCGGATTCCTGTGCTCACGTCTTGCAGCAGCCTTTCCTCCCCCCAGTGCTTTAACAGGCTTCATGTCATTTCAAATAAATCCCAAAAGGAATAGTCGGTGAACTCTCAAATCTGCTGTACTCTCCCAAAATATTTTTATAAACAAGGAGAATCCAAGTTCGCTAATCAACGCCATTTTGTTTATTGTCATGTGATACCATGATGTTTAAAAAGAATGATTGTTACTATAAATGAACAAGTTTACAAAATAATGTTTGTAATGTCTGTGTATGTGTTTTGTTTTGTTGGGGGGGGGGGGTTATATTTGTTTGCTTTATGATTATTTTCATAATACTTGACTTGCTGTTGCCCGTCGCCTTTTATCATCCGACCGGGATGCCTTGCCTGCCTTCAGGATCTTCCTCGTCAGGTTCTTCCATCTTGGTCTGTTGTTGTCATAGGCCCCATGACGTGATCTTTGAATGGATTTCAGTCTGTATGTCACTGCGTTGTCTTTTATTTTGGCGAGGTCATTGTCCAGGATGATTGGTAGCGTGATTGGTGGACGACCTGCAAATCTTTCGGAGGTTTTTGTGAATTTTCATGGCCTTTCAGAACTCTGGCTGGGATGTTTTCATCTCTCCTCAAAATATGTCCAAAGAGACGCCAACGATGTTCAAGAATTTCAGAGGAGATGGGTCTTTCGTTACATTTTAGATAGAGGGAGACGTTAATGATTTACCCAGGATATCGCATTCCCAGAACTTTTCTTAGTTGTGTTCTGTGGAAGGCATCTACTTCTTCTTCGTCGGCTTTTGTCAGTGTCCGTGTTCAACTATTGTAGGTTAGTACTGATTTAACAATTGTCTTATAAAGCCTGATTTTGGTGGTTATCTTGATTTTGTCTTCTTATCCATATGTGGTATTAAAAAGTTTGTTTGGCGCAGCTGTTGATAAGCGTTTTCTCCGTTCAACGTCTTCTTTGTCTCCCAGTACAGATCCAACCTTCTTTGTATCCATCCATGAATTTTCATCTCTCGCCAACAATATTCAGTTTTGTCGGTGTTAACTTGGGTTTGAATTTCGGTA
>JAOWAY010423802.1:0-14109 GCA_028565895.1 Goniobranchus geometricus | reverse complement strand
TCCCCCGCACCCCCCCCCAAAAAAAAAAAACAAACCCCAAAACAAGCAAGCAAAAAACAACCATTTTTCCCAAATCCCAAACGGCATGCAAGAAGCCAATCTGGCAATTGAACGAGCTTCAAGCAAGGGACCCAATCTGGCATTGCAAACTAGGGACCGCAGTGTTAACCAGTACCCAAGATCTAGATCTAGATCTAGATCACCTCTAAACACCAGATCTAATCTAGATTCTAGTTATACAACTCGACTCGTGAAACTATCAAGACATCCAGATCTAGAATCTAGAACTAGAACTCTAGACTGGAATTAAATTTCTTAGCATCTTAGAATCTAGAATGATCATGTTCAAGCTCCTGGAAATAGCACATTACCTATAATTTTCTGTCTTAATGCAATAAGAATTCTTCTGCTTGGGGTTTAAAGAAAAAAGAGGTGTTTCTTGTTTTTCTTTTTCCACATTCCAAACCCTCGGCATACAGTAGAGCAAAACGTAAACATTACAATCCTTTCTTTAGCATAATGTGTGTACACACGTTTCGATGACGACATAGTTTATGTGTTTGTCTCGCTGTCGTGTTTAACTTCCGGGTGTGATTGCAGATAAGGCAAGCGGTGACTGCTGCATGTCAAATCATGGCGTTAGACCTACGTAAAAACAACGAGTCCTTAAGCAAGGCTTACAAGAAAGTTATCGATGACAACGATGATACAGATTGGTAAGCAACATCGTTACAAAAAAGATCAGATGCCAGGTATAGACCTTTACAATTTCGGTTAAATAAACTTTCTTGGCACGCTCATACTTCCGCATTAGGATTTGGATTGTGACTGTACTGTGAGAGTTAGCCAGATCTGTCCGGAGACAGTTTCATTTTGTCCCCCGATCTTGATATTTGAATTTGAAGTGCTGGGAGTAATCTTGCCGTCCGTTAACTTATAAGATGGAAAAATTTACATGCAGTCGAACCATATGAAAAGTCACCTGGTTGTGGTAATCAGTATACTGCATTCTTTGCATGTGATGACCAGATCTAGTCTTGACAACGCTTGGTAGCCTAACAAAGAAAAAGGGGGTGTGGCAAGTGACCCACGAAGAGGGGTTGATGTTTGCAAGCCACTATTCACCTAGATCTAGATCTAAAACTTGTAATGGCAATCTCAGTTTCTTTTTTTTTTTTTCTTGAAAGGGTTTCCAAAGTCGTTTCTAACTCAATGTAATCATATTTTTATGACTTAATAACCAAACCCCTCTCCTGAACAAACATTATAGGCTTAAATTCTTGCCACTGCAAAATTGATCTCTGGAATTGAAGTTTCAACTTCCTAAATTCCTGAAAAGAGGTCTAGAAATTAAACTAAAATTGTTGAGAAGTCATTAATTCTTATCAAAAAGGAAGAAATTAGAAAGAAGAGGATAAAAAGAAGGCAGGTGCTGGTCGCCGGAGGTCGGGTGATCAGCCTATTGCTACTCGCACGAATTCGGTTGACTAGCCTGTCGCTACTAGCCCGTGTTCTGCGTAGTTCAGCGTTGCCAGTGAGAATTTGACAAATCACTAAAATTCATGAATAAAATTACAATTTTTGTTTAAAACCTTTCCTGTTCAAGGGTTAAATGAAACAAGATCCAGATCTAGTTTGAACGTCCAGGCCGATTTTTAAGGCCTTAACTGTACTGTCGCAGCCGTGATCCATAATAGAACTACCGACTGATGTGATTGGTACACTCTGTGCTACCCACACTTACAAATCCAAAACAAGGCGCTATAATGTATATTATTATTATTATATAAATTATTTAGATGCAAGAGTACTTTATTTTTTTTCGCCCATCCGATTATGGCATGACACAGCCTAGCCCATAAGGTGTCAATTGATGTAAAATCAGGAGTATTTTTCAACTTTTTTTAAAGAGAATGGAGAGGATGACTTTGACAGTAATTTTTGTCAGTCTAGAAAAATTTGTAACAAATATTTAGTCTTGTCTCTGGAGAACCACATGAGGTAAAAGTTCCATTTCTCAATGTACTTCTGTTCCAAAGACATTGTTGGAAAGGCAGTAATTATCGTGTTGGCTATTGGTTTGTTGTTTTTTTTAAACTGATATGGTAACAATTCGAGCACACCAATTTGCGTTCTTTTTCTTCAGTAGAACTGAGTATGACTGACGAAGCGCATGACAAAGGAAAAAAAAAAGAAGTCTTAAACTTTGATCTAAAGGTAATGTAGCAGATTGAGTGTTCTAAGGAGTCCATGTTTCGACAGAATCTAACAGTTCCACAGTCTAAGTGAGCTGGGAAGACGGAATGTAGGTGGCAATCTAGCTTTGAATGGTTTTATCTTTTGTTTAGTCTAGTGTTAATGCCATGGTTGATGATTTGGTTCTTCTCAATTGGTATGTCAATTATTGACCAACGACAATGGGTCATGGTTGACCGAAATTTATGAAAGATTACAAAAATGTGACAAGTAGTCAATAACTATGAAAGCATTTTGAATTGAGCCGTTCGTGGAGATTAGAAAGGAAAAGAAGAGAAAAAATAGAAGGAAAAAACATCCACAAAACCCCACTAGAATTATGCTTTTTTCTCATAACTGGATCAATAGATTCTGAAAAAAATAACTGCTAGTTCATTCTCGTTCAGTCACATGATCAGCTGCCTGAGCAAGAGAGAGAGAGAGAACAGCAGCAGCAGCAGCGAGAAAGAGAGGGAGAGAGAGAGAACAGCTGCAGCAGCAGCAAGGACTGAATGGCAGTGAAGGATAGGTCCCATGGACCCTGGGTTGTAAACTTTGGAAGGTCTTCCCACTATTTAACTAACTCAAGTCTATGATGATTCTACTTTAACTTCTTAATGTAAATGCAGGACTGACTACTGACTTGACAGAATCTCGCACTAAGCTTATTGATTATGTGATTTTGACTGGGGATGCGCAGAAATCCCCTCGGCCACTAGCGTTGGGCTAATCGACTGATTCTGTGCGGGTAGCAAACCGCTAGCCACCCGACTTCGGGTGAGTAGCCACTCCATAAAAAATAAAAGGAAATATTAACCATTGAAACAAAACTTTCCATAAAAATAAGGAAGTGTAGTAATTTAGAGATTAGTTCTGAATACAGATGAAATACAAATGAGTATCCTCACATGTCGATGAAAATGAGCTCTGCTGAGAATAATACACCTTTTATTCTCAGCCGGGCTGATTTATCACTGCAAAAAACATCTGAAGCAAAAGAGTAGGCCTATAGACTATATAAATCAATATGATAATGATGACAACAAATTTTTAAGTTTGATTCACATGAATGTCTTATCTGTCAAATATGATGTATGCATTATAGAAAAAGGGGAATGATCTTGCCTCGTTAAAATGATTTAAAGTGAGCCTAATAGCATAAAATGCTCGCAGAACTTTTTTTCATGCTGTTGTTCAACATATTGATGTACTGTCGTTTCAAGATGAAGTATTTGAAGGACATTTTTAGTCAATTCTAGCTGTTGGTCTTTCTATCTGAATGGAAATAATGTTTCGTTACAATTTCCTCGGATAAGATTCCTCACACATTAGAATTGGCATTGGCATATGGCATTAAGCATATATATGTTCCTCCAGGTTACAGTAAAAGTTAACAGTTTTCCACCCAACAATAATACATGATTTAGAGACTTGACACTTTATGCTATGGCAGGAATTGGAGCCGTAGGTGCGGGAATGAAGATGCTACAATTTAGACTTGCTGTTTGGCTGGAAAGCCAACATCAAGCCATGTTCAACACAAGAAATTCAACACTTAAATAGAAACTGGAGAATCATTTCAATTACAACATTGACTTGAGCTCATTGCATGCTAAAATATCGTCAGTGACATGAACAAGAATCATGATGTTAGACCCTTATTTTCCTGAATTGACCGTGAAATACCAAAATGTAAATATCTAGATCAGTGGTCTCCAAACTATGGCCCTCGTATCAAATTCGGTCCACGACAGCAAAAGAGTGTGGCCCGCCAAGTCACATCAATTTCAGCCTTCTGTATAAGATGCACTTTGGCGCTCTCTTTCTCTTCCCCTCAATTGAGATATTTGAACTTCTTCACCAACCATATGAACATTCTCCACCATAAAATGCCAGATGAAAATAATATGATTTGCCAGTTACTTCATCAAAGGCTTCAGAGGAAAAAGCTGATGGTATTGTTCAGAAGTAACATAGAAAATCACAGTTCCCAGCTTGCCAGCTTAAAGATTAATGTCAGGAGAGTGACTTCCAAAATGAATTTGCGGATGAAATCCTGTCAGACCAGTTCACGGACCAATTTTCGGAGTTTGTCACCGATGCTGATACCATCAGCTTGTTCAAAAACCCATTTTAATGTGATGATAAATCTGCCTTCAAAATATCAGCTGGAATTTATTGACATCCAGTCCAATGAAATGTTGAATACAAGTACAAATTCTTAAATGCCAAGAAAACAAAGATAATGAAAAGAGATGAAATCAAAACAGTACCCTGACATAATAGTCAACAGAGAAAACATTGAAGTGATAAAAGAGCTCCAATATCTGGGCACTATAATAACTCATAATGGAAACATCACCATAGGAATCAAAGGACGATGTGCAATAGTCCTAAGAAAATTAAGAAAATGAAAAAAAATTATGGCAAGGAACAACCAAAAGCATACGAATCAAACTTTTACGATCCTGCATATTCCCAATTGCCACATGTATCCTGACTATGAACAAAAATGCAGAGAGGATAACATCCATTTTTGAAACGAAATGCTACAGGAACATCTTGAGAATACTATGGGTTATGAACAGAACAAATGCATCCATTTTGGATGAATTTGGAATAGAAAGAGAATGGCCAGTAAAGACTGTAAAAGAGAGAAAAGTAGCTTATTTTGATCATAGCAAATGGCAGGAAAGTCTTGAAAGAACCATCTTCAAGTGAAGAATGCCAAATAATAGATGCAGAGGAAGATCAAGAAGACGTTGGAGCGATGATATCGAGAGAGACATTGAAACAGATTTGACAACAGCTGGGAGGATGTGATGGAAAGGTATTTAGACACAGGGGCCACCATGAAGGTGACATTCCTGAAGGAACATGCCACTCAGAGAGAGGAAATAATGGAAATATACATTAGATTGTTGAACTCAACTCTACAGGCGTGACATTTCAGGTCTAACCATTTGTCATACAACAAACAAAATACAAGTTAACAAATGGGTTACATGAATAGTTCCCAGTAGGCACTTACCTGAAAGTGGAAGAACCTACCTTGTTCCTCAAAGATAAAGGAAGGGAAAAAAAAGGACAGGAGATAAATAATTTGGTGGAGGAATAGAGAAATATAAAACTAATTGATATCAAATAAAAAAGGATTAAAAAATGGAAAAAGAGAGAGAGAGAGAAGGAGAGAAGAAGAGAAAAAAAAAGGGGGGTGGAGAAGGCGAGGTAGGGATTTGTGTGAATGCACTAGACGAATAACTGAAAAATAAGGTAAGATAAGATATACAGACAGTGGTTGTAGGAGGATTAAAGATCACATCACTGCACAAACAATTTAATCCATGAGCATGAATTTTGAGAACTACTGAAATATTTGGGGTGCGTATGTATTATATATAGAGGTCTGTTGGAATCGAAAGAGGGTGGCCTGAGGTCAGATTGTTCTTAATGTGTGTGGCCTTTCCCAATGGTAGGTATCATAGGTCCCTGATGGCCATAAAACAAACTGATGGAGCTATTGTAGAGTGATGACAACAGACACCAGAAAGTGAAAGCTGCCAGACTGAATAGTACGGAGGTCTAGGGCCAGACCAATAGATAGTCAAAGGGAAGAGAGAGACGAGGGGAGTGAGAAAGGTGGTGAAACGAATAGCTAGGCAAACAACGAAAACGGGGGGACGTTTCAGAAGATGGAGAGCAGAGCGGCAAAAAAATCTAAGTAAGAGCTACGTGTGATTTATTTTAATACAGAGAGGGTCAGAGAAGACTATATTTGGGTGGATGGATTGGTAAGAATATGTGTATGTCGTGTGGAGATTGCGGAAAATGCAGTGAATGATAAACGCAAGCAAATGGACTGACAGAACAATAAGCAAAGGATATTGTGTGTGATGGGAACATTGGCAGAGATGGCTGATCGGGGTGACTGGGTGGGGGAGAGAAAGAGGCAATAAAACATGGGTAGAGGAGGGGTTGTGAGACAACTAGGCGATGTCAGTGAGATCGGTGGCAACAGCCGTAATGAAAGCAATGGGAACTAAAGTACATGATCAGGGGTGCATAAAGAGGGAAAATAAACAAGGATTTTGATCAACTTCGTTATATCTGAGTCTTGTCATTACTGACCTTGCTCATGCTATAATATGCGACCTCCACTCTACTTTTACTGATAAACTGAGACAAAGTTTGACTATTCAGTCCCAGCATTAACAGTGATTCTAACAAAGAATTGCACATCTAATCTCCCAACCTAATTCTGACATTTACGTGAATCTTCCTTGAAAGAATTTTAAAACAAAGAGACAAGCAGAACAATCTTCCAAAATATAATCTCAAAAATATAATGAAGCAAGAGTGTTTCGGGTTTCACCCTTTGTCAGACGACAATAAATAGACAGTATGCAGTGACTTTACTCATTTATTTAATTATTTATTATTCATTTACTCTTTGTAATTTTATTTATGTAGTGAATTTTATTTTCATTTTTATTCTATTTTCCTATCTAGTTATTTATTTATTGTTTTATTTTTTTCTGTATTCCAATTTTCTATTTCATATATTCCTTCCTTTATCCACCCAGATATTTATTTATTATCTTATTATCTTATCTCTTTCTATTATCTATATTTGTTAATCATTATTATTCTCTACTTTTATTGATTAGTATAATCATTTATTTATTTATTATTCCCAATTTCTAGTGTTATATCTTATTACTTCCCTAGTTGTTTAGTGTGCTCTTGTATTTTTTACTTTGCTTAAAACACTATTTTTTCCCACTTGTTTGAGTTGGATATTGTTTTTTCTTTCGTCGGTATCAACGGTAGGTGACACTCACCTCTTTCCATAGTGTCATGTAATTGTTCTGCATATTGTTATTTATTGTTGACTGACGAAGGGTGAAACCCGAAACGTCACATTAACTGTCCAGTCCTTTTGTTGAGTTACATAACACATACGTTATTTCATTATTATAGTAGTAGTAGTATTGCTAATATTGCTATTATCATTATTACAATTATTGTTATTATTATTGTGACAGTAATTTGTTGGCGTAATGTCCAGTTTTCCAGATTCAGCCATATTTTTGGCGAAATGTACAGACAAAAGCAAAAGCAGTATCTTTGTTATATCTAAATTTTCAAACTAGGCTAAAACCTTGTTTTATGGCTTCATTTAGAAGTCTAATTTTAATAGACAAAAAATATACTTTGTCATTCGCTATTGTATTGTTATTAACATTTTATTTTTTTGTTTCATCATGATCATCAAATATTGCTAAAATATTTAACCTCCTTGCTTATTTCACAGGGCATTGTTTGGCTATGAAGGCCAAACTCCTGTTCTTAAATCTGTGGAAACAGGAAGTAAGTATTTGTCTTTATGACATTACCAAGACCATGTCATTTCTCATTTATTCTAGGGAATTGCCAAATAATATGTAAACTTTTGATAAGAAAATGGGCAGAAGAATGGAAATTGGTATCTTTTTGACTGCTTTACGTTATGATGTACTATATATTTTTGCCTTTACTTTATTTCTTTTCACTTACATGTAATGTCAACAAAATGTTCATCTATAAAGAGTGTTATGTATAATCGTTTTTCACATTTGGTGTTAGAAAAAGAGGCTTATGTCATTTTCCAGCTTGACTACTGTAATTCTCTTTTTATGGGAGTTACAGATGAAAGAAAAAATAAACTCCAGAGTGTTCAAAAACCATGCAGCTAGATTAGCAAAGAAAGTGTATGAAAGAGAGGGCATATATCTCTTATTTTAAAAGAGCTCTATTGGCATCCATAAAACGACTATAAAACTGCAATGCTAACATATCAAGGTTTAAATAATCACTTGTTCCTTTTCTTTTCGAAAGATCTTTTGGAAATATGTAGATCAACCATACCTCTTCGCTCAAGAGAAAAGTACCTTTCAGTTAAACCTAAAAGTCAATTGAAGAATTTCAGTGAACATTCATTTGATTTTAAAGGTCTTGACAGTTTTTTTAAAACAGAGCCAAAATTTGTTGTTTTTTTTTTTTGTTTTTGTTTTTTTTTCTTAACATGATAAGTGATTGCTTTATTGAAATTCATGATTTTATTGACTATTTTGGACCAACCATCATTTTTTATTGTCGTCCGTTCTTATGACATTATAGGGACAGCAGCTATACAAATTTTATTATTATTATTACATAATGGTGTATTTTTTTAAAGATGGAGGTATTGAGGAGCTGACTGAGGAACTTAGCAGTGGAAGAATGATGTATGCATACTGCAGGGTGAAAGATCCAAACTCAGGGCTAAACAAATATGTCCTGATTCACTGGGTATGTCCAAACTTAACTTGTTATACCTTTCTTATCCATATGATCTACAAGCAATAGTCTTCTCTTATTACTGGAAGTTAAAATGATGGTTTGCAATGTCATAATTATAAATATTTATTGAAGCTATTGTTCTCTAGTGAAGAGCATTGACAAGAATTTAGAATAAAAACAAACCATGAAATGGATAATCAATCTAGAGTCCTTGTAAATGAGGTGTATTCTTCCATAGTTCTTCCAATGAGGTCAACAACATATAACTTTACAGGAGCATGAAGGAGACATCAACTTGGTTTTAACAGTGAAACATGAACTTCTTTACTGTAAAAAACCATGAAGAGCTTCTACATTTGTCAAGAGAATAGTTCAGTGGGCAATGTCAATACCGTTATCCCAAGTATGATCACAAGTAGATCCAAACAAAAAATCATTATACAACATGAGGTACCTTTGAGATTTTGGAGAACCATAAGCAAATACCTATGCTTTTCAAGTAGACTGAAAAGTTTTGTCCTTTGGACAAGATGCTGGTTTGTCACCAACTGAGGTGCTTCCTATTTCATGGTAAATTTTGATAGTAATTGATGATTAGACCTTTTAGTTGTGATATTTCTAGCTATCATGGTGTACCCCAGTCTAACGCCATTAATTCGCCATAAAGCTTGGTGATGAAATAAATCTCTATTGCTTATTAGACAACCATCATCATCATCATCATCAAGTACTGGGTCTGAGACAGACATTGGCGACCATGACACGCCATTCACTTCTCTTTTCAGACAAACAATTCATTATTTTGACTGTGACACTCATTTTTTGCTCTGGTCAAGTACAATGCACTGGATAAATCAATGTCAAGGGTATAAGGGGAAAAAAGATTGACTTATCTGATAATCAGCTTAAGCGGAGTGACCCGATTGACGTACATAATACATGTATACAGGCCATCTCCCGCCAAAAGCAACTTAGGAAAGATATACTTATCGGATGTACCTTGGCACCAGAGTCTGTCTTTATTGCCTTAGTCAGCTGTTTTGACAGTCAACTAAAGCTTGGGGAGAGAGAGAGAATGAGAAAATGAGAGAGAGTGACCACAGATCTGAAGGCCCTAACTGACATTTTATTGATACCGGCACCAGAGAGAGAGGGAGAGGCACAGAGAGAGATCTATAGGCCCCTCATGACCTTTTATCGATACCTGCACTTTAGAGAGAGAGAGAGAGATCTAAAGGCCCAACATAACCTTATATGGATACCAGCACCTGAGAGAGAGAGATGGATGTGAGGGAGGGAGAGAGAGAGAGACACACACACACATATCTAAAGGCCCCACATGACCTATTTTCGATACTGATGCTTGAGACAGAGAGAGAGGAGGAATGGTTTAGAATGTGGGTTACTTAGGTAGTCAAATTTGAAGTCTTCAAAATAGTGGAAGAGAAGTGAACTTTCTGCCTGCCATTGTAAATCTTGATTGCATGATGTCAAATGTAAGTCAGTTTAGCAGTGGACAGATTTTACTGAGGTACTCATGGCACGGACATCCAAGAAAGCAACTAGGTCACGTCAGTGGTTAGCCAATCTCTTGTTGTAATTCTTATCCAATGGAGATATTTTTACCTTTTTTGTTCAATGAAGATGCTTCATGGTTGTGATTTTATTAAGAGTATGACTGATTTAAGAGATGTTGACTTATGCAGAGCTTGTCTATTTTTTTTTTGTAATGTTATATAAGGAGATGGGGAAAGGGCCAAGAAAAAAGAATGATCTAGACGAAAATCAAGTTGTGCGAGGCGGACTTATTCAGAGTGTACTGAACCTTATAATGGTAACACTGTCCGTTAACCCAACAATTTTGTTCTATCAGGGCCATAAGTTTGTGTATGTATGTCATGACATCAATTTCTACCATTCACAAATGATGAGGATTTGTCAATTAATTTGAGGTGTAGATGCAGTTAAAATGGGTTTGGTGTCATGGACAATAGGAGAGGAAGTATCAAATTTAACAGAGAAGGTCGAACCATGAGCCAGGCCCGATGGTCAGCAATAAACATGCCATGACTGGTGTGTGATGCACTGCTCAAGGATTTGATTTCATGCCTTTTGTCTTTGGCACTCTGTCTTTCTCTGACCCTGTCAGTCTGTCTGTCTCTGTCTCTCCCTCTGTCTCTTTCTTCCCCCTTCCCTCTCTCTCTGTCTCTGTCTGTCTGTCTGTCTCTCTCTCTCTCTCTCTCCCCCCCCCCCTCTCTCTCTCTCTCTCTCTCTCTCTCTCTCTCTCTCTCTCTCTCTCCCACACACACACACTCTACCTGTCTTTCTATCTGTTTTTGCTCTGTGTCATTCCTGACAGCTGACTTATTGAAGTAGCCTCCATAATGAGCTAGCCCCCTTCCTAAAGGAGATTTGACCTCACAGTCAAAGTCAAGTGAGCCATTGTAGAGGAAATAATGAACCAGCCAAAGATTACCCCAAAAGAGTTAAGCATTCAAATCAGCATTTCAACAATAGCTGATGTCTTGTAAGGAAAAGATAGGGAGTGTGATCCATCTAACCCTGAATTAAGAAGAAACTGAGCTGCTATTTAGGACTGTGAGGATACCTGGGTACCCACAGGTAATAGGTGTTACCTGTCAATTTCTTAGAATTGGCTTACTGCTTTGAATTTTCTATCTGCTTTCTTTTTCCACAAGCCTTTCGAGTCTTTAGAACTATAATTACAAATCCCTTGGCCAGTCATTCTCTTTGGTTGTTTACTTCACTGCCATATCATTTCCTAAGTTGTTGTTTCATCAGTGCATCAATCATCATGTCACAAAAGAAATCTTTTTGACCACGTCCCAGAAAATGCAACCTGCAACTTATGCTAAAGTTCTTTAAAACTTGTTGTTTCTTCAATTTAGAATCTTTTAAACTGATTGTATCAGATAAGGTTTTAATGCTCAAGGCGAAGAAGCTTTGAGAGAAACTTGGCATTGGTAGCAGTTTTAAGTACAGCAGCAAACAGTCTCCGAAAAGTGCAAAATCCTTAATCCAACAAACTTTTTTATCTCACAATTTTTATTGCGATGGACGATGTCAAGTTCACAGCATTAGATTGCATTTAACAAATCACATTAATTTGTCTCTGTTTTACATGTGTAAAGTAAAGTGCTGTGGGATTTCAATGATACATAAGGATTGTGTAATTGCCATTTATTTTTAGCACTTTAGTCATGGTTGGAGTGAGGGAAAAGGGGTAAAGATTCTTCCCCAAGGACTCTTTGCTGTGTAATAAAAGGTTATCCAAAAAAATTCTCTAGCCATAGATTGAAAAGAGCTTATTATCAATGTAAGAGGAAAATAATTAGAAACGTGACGGGGGGCAAGGGGGTATATTGTTGTAATAGATGATTTAATTATTACAAATGCCTTTTTCATTACCCCTGCCTTCCTCTGTTTCTGCCTTCAAACAGACTGGAGAAAGTGTTCCTGAACTTGTAAAGTTAAAGTGTACATCCCATTTGGCTGATGTAAAATCATTCTTGAAGGTATGTTGTCTGATTGAATGAAGAAAAAATTGTTTTTCATTGTCATTCTATTTAATGAATATTTTATACTGATTGAAAAGCTGAATGGTAATTGGGGAAAAAAATGAGGGCTGGAAATTCATAAAAACATTTACAACTATCTTAAAAAAAAATTAATTAATATTTCTTTGTGAAAAAGCTAAGTGCATATATTTTGAAAATAAATTTAGAGAAGTAAAACATTATAAGGAGTTGTTTCAGACTACAAACGCGCTCCTTGGGAAAAAAAAAGGTGATAAGAACAGAGCTCTCCCTTTGAATATTTTAGACCTAAAGCTTCCCAGCATTTTCCTTTCATTTTATGACAAGATAAGAGAGACACGAGACCATGTTGTGCAGAATGCAACACTTGGCCTGATATACTCATTAAAGGGACATTTAAATCCTCAAACCTGAATTGACGTTTTGAGGTTAAGAAAATAACAGAACTTGAAATGAAATTATTTGAAATGCCCTGAACAATAGCTAGACATTCTCCCCAAAAAGTTAATTGAGTTATTTCTGAATAGACTTTGAATTTCAATAATAAGGATAATTAACAACTCATTGTATACAGGTACCGTTCCAAAAATCTCTAAAAGAGGTGTTGTAAAACCCCCTGTACAGAAACATAATCTTGATAAAAATGAATCAAGAAATTTTCATCATGTATCTATGTTATCTTTTGTGTCTAAAAATTTAGGATAAATATTTTTGAAAGAACTTCATGCTCATGCTGAAACAACAATCTTTCTGAAAGTTACAATCTCCTGACAGATCTTGCCATTCCACAGAGACCGCCTTTTTGCATGTTTTCAATGACATTATATCTTTTATCTACAATGTTAAAACATCTTGTTACCAATATGGTGCCATTCATGGCCTCTCTCCTTGAGATGCGTCCATCACCTCTTGTTACAGAGCCACCAGCCTTTCTTAATTCATCATAACACAAATATTGAACAAGAAAGAGAAGCATAAGAGGTGGGCTTAAAGAAAGAATTAACGATGAGCTTTCAGCACTGATGAAATATAAATGATCGTTTGGAACCACCATTTTGTTGTACTTTTCCTAAACCTGTTTTTTAAATGGGATGTCAGATGGAACTACATCAATTGATGGTTTCAGTATTTTCTTGTAATGTTGTTCTGTGAAAACTGAATAAAAAAAAAAAAAAAAGAATCTTCAGTTCTGAACTCTATGTAATATGCTATTTTTATCATACCTGCACAATAATCCGTAAGTGTATTTATATCTTTTAATGTTTAATGATCCTTTAACAGATTGTCATCTTGTGTAATAAAGTGTATTAAAATAAACTTTTAATATTTAATGGTGATATAACTCCTGACATTGTCATCTTGATTAATCTTTTATATATTTGGCGAAATGTCGTAAAACAAGCGTCGCCCCGACAGTAAAGGCTTTCAAACTGCAGAATAATTAGAGCTGAAATTTGCTGTGTTGAATAGTATCTATTCCCCCCAAATAATGAAGGAGTTTCATTATGTGTCAGTCTACATATTCATTTTTAGCATTTACAACACCATCAATCGTTTTGACAGGCTGGATCTTTGATTACAGGTTTTTAACTATCAAAGAGCCCGCATTTGAACTAGATCAGATCGTAACCCAGGCCTAGCTTCAGAATGAGGAAAACTGATCTAACTTAGTCTGAAATGTATAGATCTAAAACATTATATTTTAGATCCCAGCCATACCACATTGAAAATAATGGTGTCTTTAAGACCGAAAGTAATTGACAATTTAGTATGACTTTCTACTGCCCAGGAATCAAGGGTTCAATTAAGGGTTCTGCTTGTATATAATTGCTTTGTAATGTTTGATATGATTCATGACATCATCATCTTCTTTGATATATATTGAATGCTCAGTGTACTTTGTATTGTACATTTTTATTTTTGAGATGCCTTGTCATGGAAAGCACTATACAACTGACTATTATTATTATTATTATTATTATTATTATTATTATTA
>JAOWAY010423691.1:0-14113 GCA_028565895.1 Goniobranchus geometricus | reverse complement strand
TATTTACATTCACATTTATCATTTAATTTGTGTCTAACGTTTTATTATTTTTTATCAAATGTATTTTATTATGTATATGCTGACATTCAAGAAACAATTTCCCTATTGGGGATGAATAAAATTATTTTGAATTTTTGAATTTGAATAATTTCCTAGCAAATAAAAGAAGCAGCCGAAGCAGCCTTATCTGGTGATGAGAAAACGATGCAGTTTTAAGTCAGGAAGTCAATAAAGGACCTTAGAGCTGGCGCTCCTCTCTGGTTTCCGTAAAATTAACGGGACAATGAAGTCATTATCTGTTACTGTTATTGGACAAAATGTCCGTCTGGTACAGGTTTTCTCCCAGCTAAGCAGGTACCAATTCGACACCTCGATGGTGTGAAAGCAAGTGTGTATGGAGTCTTTCCCTAGGACAATAATGCCAGGCTATTAATGAATGCAGATGGTGTGAAAGCAAGTGTATGTGGAGTCTTTCCCTTGGACAATAACACGAAACCATTAATGAATGCAGATGGTGTGGCTCCTTCTTCGCAGCTTCCCTGGTTCGCATAATTTCAGGTTGTGTCTAACCTTTGTGCATTTAAAGCCTTTAGGCAGTAACTGTTCAGAGTTGTGTCACTTTTACAATAAAAGCATTTTTGTGTGAGAGGCAATTCATGTAATATAGGAGTAAAATAAGAGGACACGGATATAGTGTATTTATAAGACTATCCCTTAGTCTAATCATGGGCAAAACCGTGAACCTCTTACAGTTCTTCTATATCCAGTAAGAACACTGTGTGCAGTTTTCTCAAAACACACTTGTATCGATGGAATGAAATAGTTCTGAGGTCACACATCGTTGTTTTTGTTGGAATTGGACTGATAGGTTTTGAGTAATAAGTCAACAGGTTTCCACTGGGTAAGGCAGTGCACAGAAGTATGAAGACATGTAAAGTTTATGGGGGTGAATGCTTCAGACTGGGAAAGTAGAATGAAGCAGTCTCTTTTTCTATAGAACTTTTCCCATGACTATTGCTATAACTGATCTTCTGACTCCTGCTAGTCTTTTTCAAAACATCCCCCTTCTTTCTGACCCACAATGATATTATATTCCTTAATACCCTCCATACATCTTCTCTTTGGGTCTTCCTCTGTACCTCTAGCCTCTTACATTGAAGTGCCTTCTTCAGAATTCTCTTACTTATGTGTTCTTCATCTCTCTCCTGGACATGGCCCAATGATCTCACTCTAGACTCTTGTCACTCTCTCTCCAAACCTGTATATTTTCTCTTATGAGCACCAGAGTCTTGTCACAAAAATCTCTGTTATGAGCAGACATCATATGACGAAGTGAGGGGCTATGGCTAATATGATAAAGGATGCAAAGATGACCCTTTGATTATACAAAGTATGTTAAAGATTTGTCTTCTCAGAGAGGAATTTTGACCTCTTGTTTTTACTTTTATTCTTTTAAATAATTCTTATATATGGCCTTTATTTTCAGAACACATATGGTACTGCCCCTCCATAGACCAGATAAAAAATGGATATTGTAAATGCAGTGGACAAGAAACAGCTGACCTGCAACTCTGTATGCCTTTTATCAGGGGCACAAGTATAGAATGCACCTGTCTAAATGGATACTCTCTGAATGTATGTATTACTTGCTCCTTGCTCATTTTGTTCTTTTTCTTGTTATTTTTCTTGTACTCCTCCTTCTCCTCTTCTCCTCCTCCTCCTTCTTCTGCTTCTTTTGCTTCTTCTTCTTTTTCCGTCTCTTCTTCTTCCTCTTCGTCTTCTTCTTCTTCTTTTTCTTCTCCTCCTCCTCCTTCGCTTCCTCCTCCTCCTTACACCTTTTTCTGCTTTCTTCTTCCTCCTTATACATACTGCCTGACTCAGTTTTTTGTTTTGTTGTGTTTTTTTTCCCCAATGTCTGTTATTTTGTTGAGGTTTTATTAGAAAGTTTTGTCTGAGGATAAATTTATTGATGATCGTAATGATCTTTTCATCTCATGAAATACAAAATTTGTTTCATACAGAAGGCAGATTGTGATATTGAATGGTTAGTTGATACGTTTTTAATGTAGCTGGATTGTTGGAAAGATAACCATAGAGATGCCTATGAGCATACTCAATCATTCATGAGACGACTCCCCAGGGGCTCTTTTTACCACTTGGACAAGAGTTATTACCTAGTCTTTAATTTTTGCATTTTTGCCTATGGAAAGTTATCCATGCATAGAAGCACTTCAATTCACCCTGAATACTTTTGATTGATGAATTGCTTAGTTTACTTAAGCCCAATACAACCTTTGTTGCAACCTCAGGTCTCAAGGCAGGGAGGAGTAAGAGAGAGATGATAAAAGCCTTAGTCTCCTCTGATGACATTCATGAACAGGGGGTTGCAGGTGTTTTGGACCTTTGCCCCTACAAGAAAAGCCCCCAGGAACCACCTTCAGACCTCCCAAGTCTCCCCGTGTTCCGGGGAGTCTCCCTGTTTTTTTTCTCAAAACCCCTCCCTCCCTACATATGCCCCAAATCTCCCCATTTACCAGTTTGGCTGAGGATTTGGGTCCAGATCGAGTGAACAAGACAAATCTGATGGTTCAAATTTCAAATCCGTCAAGCTCATGAAGGCCCCCCAAGGCCAAGTTTAATTTTTTTCCTTTGTTGATGGAGGAATTCTGTTCAATACTGGTCTATAAAGAAAGATACTAAACACTTAGTACATTAAATTAGCTTTGTTAACTTGGATACATACAAATTGATAAATTTACAGTAATCTCCCCGAGTTTCGTCAAATCTCCCCATGTCCAAAATTGAGAAGTTGGGAGGTCTGCACCTTGCAGCTTTCAATTGTCCTTGTTATACATTTCATATCGTCGGTGAAAAAGCCAAACTGTGTATGTCTTCCAGTCAGTCAACATTTAACAGGAGATTAAAAAACAAGATTACGTCCAATATTTTTACTATAACAGCGTCCAGATGGGATCCTTAAATGGTCCAACACACTATTACTTATTTTAATGCAATATTTTGTTTTTATTTACTCGGACCGACTTACATGTTGGACCTATCCACCAATGAAATATTTTGGGACCTATCGGTTCGCCATTTTCACCGACGGTATGTGTTTGTCATATATGGCGTATTATATTTCATCAACGTCATTCCACAATTGCCTAAGTGGATTTTTTAGTGATCAGCAATAAAAATATTATTTTGAATTCAAACCTGTAAATGGAGTCCTTTAATGAGAACATTATTGTTTTTAGGCGAAAAGTCACTTCAAATAAAAAATGGATTTTTTTTTGTGTGTTTTTTTTTCTCAAATCTACCAAAACTGTCCAAAATTATGGAAGGAGACTGATAGTTTGTGCTTGTTACACACATGTCAGGAAAACAGATGTGGAGGACTGGGATAAGATTTTACTCATCCATGTTTCACAGTCCAAGCTTTCCATGTTTGGACTGTGGCTTTCATTTTAATCCTTTCTGTCCAAGATGGGGGTGCAAGGGATTGACTATTGCATGTGAACTTAATTTTGCCGTGTCTATTGAGTTATACTGTGATATCCGTAATCTTAATGACTCATTTCTGCAATTGGCAGGGTGTTTCTCAGCTAACCTGCATTCACAGCTCTAGTCTGAACATTGGAGAATGGAACTGGGAGATGCCCACATGTTATAAAGCATATGGTAAGTTGATGCATTATTTTTATTTCCAATAATAAAAGAAACTTTTACTCATCCCTTTTTTTTTCTTCTCTTTCAATTTTATTAGTAGTGGCTGCCACAGAAGAGTCTGTCCCCAGCAAATCCTGTTGAATAAACTTTATTTATATTTTTTTCATGCAAATACTTCCTGAAGTTTGATTTGTAACTGTGAATGTATAGTGTTAGTAATAGAGAGATGTAGAATGATCTAAATGAGCAATTGGAATTCGCCTCTTGTATCACAACCGAAATCAAGTTCGCAAGAAATGTTCAAGGAAAATCTCAGAACAGTGTTGTGAAATATTTCTTTGTAGAATTATTTTGGGGTGCCTTTTTATCTGCTTTCTAGCTCAAATTGTAAAATTAATTTTGGAAGCTTGCCATCTGCATGTAAATTGTTTTTCAAGTCTTCTGAAGCAGTGCGTACTGAGTTATACCTATGACTCAATGCTGGTTACTCGTGGCTGTAATCACTATGACTTAAGGGGGCGAGTGTTCCAGGTCAAAGTAAGTTCAGCGAGGTGGACATACAGATGTTTCACAACACTCATTCAAAATACCATTTCACTAACTCAGCAACCCATGAATTTCAACAAATCCATTGTGACTCTTAGCAAGGAATAAGATTATAAAAGCTAAGATGTGCAGCTCAATTTGAAAGGGCAAGAGTAAAAGTGGAACGAAGATAGTTTCTAATGGATAATTCCATACACTCCTTATCATGAATGAAACAGGAATGGCATCCAGTAAAGTTTTATGTCTTGTCTACGTGTCGCTGTCAATGAAAGAAGATCTTTGTTTTTCAAAACTATGCAATGTATAATAGATCTATGGCTTTGTAAAGTGGTGAAACAGTAGGGAGGTGGGAGTAAGAGAAGAATCCACCAGTGGATAAATAACATCATAGTCTAGCTCAGTGGAGGTGAAGATGCCCAGTAGTAGCCTAACGGGATTATGCACACAACATACCAGGCTACAATCTCATTTCCATAAGCCAAGCCAAGCTTGATACTATCTCAAGTGAGGGTCCAGAAATTGATTGCAAATTATGTATAAATACACACAAACCTATCATCATAGACAATACACATCATGTATTTAAACATACACCTCATTGATATAATAAACTCTTCTTACAAGAGACCAAGATACCATTTAGGATCATCCCATTTTATATGAAGGGGGGAACTATAAAGTTCTAACTACTTAAATCAGAATGCGTATTAATGGTATGAGGCGCATTTGAATATTGACACACCTCTGTTAAAATACTTAGAATAGACTTAACCAGATACTTCCCGGAAATTTTCCAATGAAATTTAAGTCTGTGGAGGCCATAATAGTCAGAGAATGTTATGAAAAGGAGTTATCCCGAGGCCTCTTGTGAACACACCAACGAAATGATATAAATTCTACAGCTAGTGAGCCTTATATTCAATCTTTACTGTCTTGATCTTTATCCTGGCTCATTCCTTTTTTCTTAAACTGATTTATTGCATATTGAAATGCTCTGTGGCTAAATTGTATATTTTTCTCTGACCAGAGCAAGATGATTTGGATCGGTTATCAGATGGACAAATAGGAACAAATGGCAAATCTTACAGTTCAGGGGATATAAGCGATGATAAAAATAAGGCAAGTTGTGAAAATATTTACACATACTGTCCCAATCAGGGAGACCTTCAGAAAAAACTTTATGTCTTTATCACCTGTGTAGCAATTTGCACTAAATTTGAAAGAAATCATGTTTGTTATAGTGGAGTCCATATTGTTTACATAAATTCCAATACCATTGATGGCTGTGAATATATTCTGCCATGTCTTGGTCTATAGAAAAAAAAGCAAAAGCCCAAAAATGTATTAAACATAATGGAGACCATTTAGAGCACCTTGTAAATTGTAAAATATTAAGATTTGGATCATTTCTTATTGGAAATGTTCATTCACTGAAAGAAACTCATTTAAATAAATAGGTATCTGTGTCCTTGGCTGCTTTCTGAATGTCTTTAAGTTTGGGACACCCTATACATGACACTTTCTTTTTATGCCATACATATTTTTATGGAAATATAATCTAAAGAGGTTGTAGAAGAAGGAATCTTTCAGAACTCATCCAAATTGAGTCAAAGCGAACCTACAGGTACCTGTCCCTTGCTTAGTCTAAAATGCATCAGAGAAGTTTTCCTTGAGTCAGAGGTCAACCATAAAGCATGAGGTTTTGACTTTCGCCAATCACAGGTTCTCGCCATTTTTGTTTCAAAATGTCAGCACGAAAACATCTAGATCACAACATTTTCGGTGTCCTGGGCCTGTTTATAGGCCTGGGTCTTATATTGGTGATTCAGAAGAGAATGAAATAGATAATAGTGATGCGGATCCTTTTTTTTTCATACCTGGTTACAAGGTAGATCCTTTGTCTTTGTGAGGCTGCTAACGGTAAAGCAAAACAAATTTCACCGGCAACATGACTTAACCAAAAACCTAAATCTAAAATCTTGTAATGTGATGTAAAGTTACAGAAACAGTGGACCGCCAGAGATGTTTTTTTACCTTTCCCTGCTCCATTTGCTCAACACACACGCACACATACTCCCAAACACATAGTCCACCTTAGTCTATGGTTCAGTCAGTGTAATCGTTGCAGTTAGGAGAGATGGAGTAAGAGAGAGTGGGTGTGCATAGGATTCACGGCATTGCCTTCACAAGGTGATTCTTGTTACTTCCCCATAGAAATGGATAAACCTAAATATGTTTTAATCAAAATGATTTCTTCAATACCAAATATTTTGGTTTGACAGTAATAAGCTGTACAATTTTATTTTTGTATTTTATTTTATTATTTTGCTAGGTTCATAATTTAACAGCATATGGAAAATGGGAAATATCCCGTTTCATGAATTACCAATTTCCCTCAGCTTTCTGTTATAAATATTACTATTAATAGTAATTGCAGTAGTAGTAATATTATTATCACTGGAAAGAGCGTAACAAACTTTGGCTTCCTGGGCATAAATGTTTAATCCAGAGAGTGAAATTAAACTACAAGAATATCTTTTGTGTTTATGCATTTTGTAAAAATAGTAGCCATTAATTTCCTCTCCAAATTATTCTTCACAGGTATCATCATTAGTTATAGTCATCACAACTGCCTGCAGTGTGTTGGGTGTCCTAGGATTGATAATGGTCATTGTAATTTTCCGTAAAAAGAAGCCTCGAGCTCATATATTTCAGCAAGGTGCTGCAGCACCACCCTATGCTAGAGTGCATAACAACTCAATGGGTAAATACATTTTCTTTCTTTTCTTTTTTTTTTCTTTTCATCAATCATTGCAGAATTTTAATTGTAAACTCCTTTTCAAGATTGTTCAATAAAAGAATTCATAATGTGAAATAATTTGCTTTGCTTGAGTTATTCGCAATGTCTGTTTGAATGTGTTTTAAAAATCATAGAGCTAGTTGAAAGAAATGGTTTTAACCTTAGTGAAGCACATTCCATTAAAATGTGTCTCGGCGCCTGGCAATCTGAGAAGCGCATGGAGCATGAATATGTACCATGAGGAAGTGGGAACGGTTTGTCTTTGGGTCATGACCCTGATCTACTTTATTGGAAAATTGTTATACTATATATAAGGAAATCCACATGGAAGTTATATTTTGTTAAAACTAGAAGAATAGCCAGTGAGATTGCAAGTTATTTTAAGTTCATACGTAGTCGTTATCAGTCATCCAACGGGAGTTTGTGACCTTGGGTAAAAATGCTTACAATGAAAGTAGGTCATGAAGGCCTTAACATAGAATGAAACTTCCAGTAAAATCATAAACCTTAGCAGGGTTTTAAGGCTTACATTGGTAATTATTCACGTTTGCTTTAGTGCGTTTTAATAATCATACAACTAGTCAAATAACTTGCCTGGTTGATTATCAAAGTGCACTTGTTGTTTGTTTTCTCTTTTGAGAGGTGACATTTTTATGTCTGTAAATCCACTCTATATTGAGTTGCCTTATGATATTATGTATGAGGCTTATTGATGTTTAACTTGAATGCCTGTTCATGTTCCGTTCTTTTTCAGCTTGATTTCCTCATCTTAAAATCTATTTACTTTTCTATCCTCTCTCTCTATATCAACTAGTCTATCATCTTACTTTTTCCTTGGGCACTGAGAGGAGTTAGTAACATTGGAAATAGCCCTAAAACTACAAGCGAACAAGCAAAACAAAAACTAGACCATGTCAAAACTTTTTAATCCTCATTACTAATTGTTTTTAATCCTTTCCCTTTGACAGATGAACATGATCGCCTTGCCCTGATGGCCTATGCTGAAGCATCTCGTGTTCATTTACCTTCATATGAAGAGGCTATGAGGCCTGACCATATAAACACATCGGGCCCTGGAGGTGGAGGGACGAGGAGCATCAGTCCCACTTCCTTGGAGTACCAGAGGCTACCAAATATCCACTTCCGAGGTGGAGTCCACCCACAGCATCCAGCAATGGGAGGGGATGGGAACAATAACATTAACAACAATAATAATAATAATAATGCCAGTAACAGACATTCAACGGTCACCACCAGTACAATGAACAGGGACGGCGTCTCGGAAATATCTGGCTCTATAGATACTGTGAATGTCAGTATGAGCGATGCTTCAACATCTGTCACAGTAGAAACATTTGATTCTGGCACCTCTAACAGATCTATGGCATCTCAAAGAGCCACGGCTGGTAGTCTGAATTCATCTGAAGATCACCTGGCCACTGATGGTAAGATGCAGTACATTTTAGAGTTCTGTTTCACTAGTGAGAAAAATTCTTAACAGTTTAATTGCCAAGATCTAGGCAGATTGCTAATGCTTCCGGTAGGTACCCCAAAAAATGTCAACGCCAATCTTGTCGGAGATGGATGATACATCCAGAACACTGTATTCAAGTTGTTCATGTCAAAGAATCCATGGGAGATAAATAAGCATTGAAGAGTAGACAGGAAAGCCGCTGCCCAAGTAGAATTTATTCCTACCACTCCTTTATTCTTTCCATCTCTTCTTTCACAACCCTTTAGGCCAAACTTGTGGTTGTGGTGAGAAGGCCGTCGGGTATTAAAAAAAAACACTTTCCTTTTGTGGCAGCTTGGTTGTAGGGTCAAGTCCTTCAACTTGTAATTCGAGATTCCAAGTTCCAAATCGGGCAATGCTGTGGCACTGTTTGGGCCTTTGAAAGGGCTATTTATGCACATTTCCTTAGGTTTTTATTGAGTATTTGATCATAGGCAGAGGAGGATCTTGTCAGTATGCCCAGAGCAAGTGTGCCTGTAAAATGACTACATCTCTGAATACTCCTCATGGAGTTCAGGTGTTTGTTTGTGTGGAGGAACACTTGTACAATGCTTTGAGCACATTCAGTGCATTTTGCGCAAAAAAATAGCTCTAATGAGAAAAACAAAGAACTCTTATAAGGCAATACAGGACTTCTAAAATGGTAAGCTACCATCTTGAATCCCTAAAAGACAGTTGGGATGAGTCAAAAGAAGAAGAAGAAAAAGAGATCTGCAGAAACCATACTGAAATTTCTCATAAGGACTACATTTGAAGTGATCTCAAGTTAAATCAGCTACCCTTAATTTGGGTGTTTTCTTTCCATAACCAGCTTGTCAAAGACACCAAACAAAGCGCACTCAGATGAAATAACATAACCTTTATTCTCCCTCATCGAAATTTGTTTGAGTTTGAGCCTTGGAATGCTTGACGACATTGAGCAGGAATCTAGTTAAGTTTTCTGAAAATATATGTAATATTTTATTCATCATAATAAGTGTGTCTGTATAAATATAAAGTCACTGACGAAATCACCTGTAAAGTATATAAATGCATCATTAAATCTAACACCATATTATCAAACGTGGGAGTTGTTTGCTAGCAAACAGGGCAAGAGGCATATCACATTTCATAATGTATTATTTGTGGAGGCATTAAACATGTTGGAAAAATTGTAAGTATAAGTATACAGAGAAAATATTTCATGATTTAAAACATTAGGTAGGGACAAGCAAAAGTAGTTTTTGTTTTAATTTTAATGATGTGTTGACTTCTTTTTTATACGATTTGATTCTTAAAATGAAAGCAGAAGAAATTGTTCAACAGCTTCTGTACCATGAAATCATTCTGGAGTGTTAAGATTCCTGTAAATTTTAGTGGAATTCTACAGAAACAAATGTAAACAAGGGATCTCTCCATCATCAATGAGCAGTTTCATGTGCAACCACATCAATGATAGTCGCATGGATTTGCACCAATAAAAGTAAACTTTCCATTAAGTCATGACTTTGATATCTTGTATTTTCAGATGCCCCCCTGTTGGAGACCAACTCACAACGAGAGCCTGATGTTGTTAGCGTGAGTTCAAACCCAAGCCGCACAAGCAAAGAGGATTGACAAAGGCTTACGTAGCAAAGGACCACTCTCTTACATCTTGTTATCGATTCCCTCAGACTTGTGAAATTACCTTAGAAAGTCTGATTAACCCCCAAAGGACAGTCAGAGGTCCAACAATATGTTTAATCATTCAATCACACCGCTGTATGTTGCATGCATGTTATGTAGATGACCCATTGAGGTATTTTGTATTTTGTTGATGGTGATCAGTAAAGAGATCTGATAGTGAAAGTGTCTTGAAACTGTTTATATTGCAACCTCACTTTGTGTTGGTTGTTTGTTGGTTGTTTTTTTTTTCATTGTTACTGCATTGATCCCTTATGAGCTAATTCTTGGGCTTGAGCCTGTCCTATTTTTAATTTTGTTCTACCTTTTTTTTTTTTTTTGTTGGGCTTATTTTTTCATTTTATTTATTTTTTGTTAAAGGGGATTTTCTTTGAAGTTTCCTTAATTCTTTCCCATGCACATATTCAAATCTCATCTCTGTGTGTATAATGAGAGAGTTGTGTGACTGGTCAATTCTTCAGTCAACCAGCAAGAATTATTTCTGGTATTATTCTTTATGTACATGTGGTGCTTCAAATTGTCTCAAACACCATAGGATATTATCAGTTTAAGTTCATGAACTCTTTGCAACTCAGATGAGTTGTCAATCATTGAAGTGTATTCCAGCAATAAGTGTGTTGCGTTTAAACATGCACCAAACCTGTCTGTCCATCATTTTGTACTTGTGCTGTCAAGTTAGTTGGCATGCCATGAAAATTGTAATTTTTCATTGAGGCAGCCTTCATATAGTTTAGTTAGTGAAGTATTCATTTGTGTTTAGTTATTTTTGATATGATATAAAGAAAATCGAATCAAAATCAGTTGAACCATATTTGATCCATATTTGATGGTTTCATTAAAATAAAGATTTCTTTTAAACTTTTTTGGGGCACTTTTGTCTCTCTGTGATACATTTACAGCCGGCTGATGAAAACCAGAGCATTTAGTTTTTATATTGTTTAAAATTTATATCAATTTTCGGGCATTTTTTTTTTCCTGAGATATATATTGCTTTAATTTCCCTTTATCCTCCCCACACCTTTTTAAAAAAAAAATTTTTTGTAATTCTTGATATCCAGCAATGTTAATTGTTTTGGAAGCAGTTTTGACAAACCAAAAAGGAACAAATTGTTTTCTGTCCTGTGATGTCTGCATGAAAGTGAAATAATTCTTTAACGTGATTCTCTAAAACTGCTCATTTGATACAATCATACAATTTCATTATGGATAAAGTCTTTGGAGATGTATGTTTAAAGTAAAATGGAAAAACCATATTTAGCATGCACAATTAGATCTCATTAGAAAATGGTGCATTTCCATTTGTCAAATTTCCATCTTAAATGGGACTACCAGCATCCAATGAGAATAATTTTGATGCTTCACAGGGACATTTGAAAAGTTTGGAGTCACAAATTTAGAGAACAAACCGAAGATGTGCATTGTAACAATATAGATATGGAATGTAAAGTTATACTTTGCAAGACGGTGCCCTCCCCCTTGGTGGATGACCTGTAACGTCTGACACCATCGGAAAACTAGGCTAGACATTTCATAACACTCCGTGCTTAAGACCAGTTTTGTTTTTTGTTGAGTTTTTTTTTCTAAGGGTTTGTTTAACTCATGCACTTTGCAGTCCCACTCTAAATGTTTGCACCTGACCAACCAACCAACCAACCATAAATGCCCCCAGTGAGAGAGAAAAATGGAAAATTACCCACTGAATTTCTCCCTTTTGTTTTTGTGTGTGTATTGTTTGTTTGTTTTTTTAAATTAATTCATTGTGTTGTTCACAATCTGTGCAAATGCATTAAATATGAGATAGTATAATGAAGCTGAATATTTTTGTTTTAAAGGGTAGCATTAAATGTGTTTTGAGGAATGTGTTTTCTTAAAACTTGCATAGTCCCAAGTCTTGCCATAAGAAACAACAAAAAAATAACTGTGATAGATTTCATTTATCAGTAATTGTACAGTGAATGCTTCCTGTTTGAGATTTTTATTTTGTCTTGAATTAGAAGAGTTTTTGTGGCAAAATCCTTTTCTCTTCTCTTGAATTGACGATTGCAAGCTTAAAAGGATGTTTGAAAGCTTTGCATTATTTTCTCCTATCTACTCATGGAAAATTGATATGAATGTGCTCAGGAGAATGAAAAAGACAACAAAGAGAAGAAGCTCTCAGTTACAGATTGTCAGAATGAAAAAGCGTTACAGTTGGAATGTAAACAAGACTGAGATTGTCAGAATGAAAGAGCGTTACAGTTGGAATGTAAACAGGACTAAGATTGTCAGAATGAAAGAGCGTTACAGTTGGAATGTAAACAGGACTGAGATTGTCAGAATGAAAGAGCGTTACAGTTGGAATGTAAACAGGACTGCGATTGTCAGAATGAAAGAGCGTTACAGTTTGAATGTAAAGAGACTAAAATGTGGTCAATTGATGAATCAACTGAAAAATCGTGAAAGGTTACTAGACCCAAGTTGTCCTTTTCATCTGAGGTTAGGGTTTTCTTGTTTTTTTTCACATGATTTCTAATATTAAGTACACCTACATGAAAATATAAGTATTTTTTAAAAAATACATATGTATAGTAATAAATATCTATTTTCAATTCAAGTGTGAGCATTGTTTGGCAATCCACAATAACTTTTTGATCTGAATGATTGATCAAGAGCATTATTTTTTATGTCTAATTGAAACGTAAGAATGTATTGACATCTTTAACCTCATGGTCATTAGAAAAAGGATGCTAGCATCTCAGGCATCTACTCTTTGAACCTCAAAAGTAGTGAAGAAACTTGAATACAGTTATTTTAAGAGAAAATATCTTGACAGATTTTCGTATGGATGTCAGTAAAATATTTACATTTAGCATATCCAATGACAATATTTACTTGAAATGTTTCATTATATTTTTGTTCTAAATCTAGTCCATCAGGGTCTTAGAACAGATTGGATCTTTTTAGAACTTCATTGATTGAATAGTTGTTTGTTCACTGTGCTTAGCACAGAAGTTAGACCTTAGATTTTATATCCCTCATGACCCATATCTTTCAAACTGATCCATAGTGATATAGCTATCTTAGATAGTCTTTTTGAATCCTCACATATCACCACCAAACCTTCTTTGCAAATAAGCCATGGGCTGTTTTCAGTGGCTAAGTGTATAAATGTAGCATTTCATTACAAAACAAAACTTTGCTCAGTAATGTACTGTTTATTCATGGTTTGTGTGTATGTCTGAGTGTGGGGGTGGTGGGGGAGACGTGCATGAATTTTCTTTAACATTAAGTATCAATAAATACTGATGAACAAAATGACCTTTATTTTTGGTTTACCTGTTTAGTGGTTTACTTTTTTTTTTAAATTTTATTTCACGTTTTCTTCGGATTGTCTGGTTTACCTACATTCTCTTTAAACACTTTCCTTTCGCTTTGTCACTATGTACAAGAGATATTTCCAAAAGCCTTATAATGTATCGTACAAGTATTAAAACACAGCTTAGTTTTCAATTCCTCATCTTAGTTACAACCAATTTCATGCACTCTTTGCACATTCATACTGCAATTTTGGTTTTTGACATGGAAAAGCAACAAAGCTTAAAATTCTCTCCCTCAACTTTGCTATAGCTGTTGTGATTATTCATTTCAAAAACATTTTCTTGCGCTGAATAGCATGTTTCAATCGATTGGTTTGAATCGTATTATTCACAATTGCCGTTTTTATATCATGTAAATTCTACTCACAAGTCAGTAATAAAATACAATACAAAATGCTGCATTACTGAAGTGGAGGACAGGACAGAAGATTTGACATTTCACTGGCCTTACCCTTGTCAGATGACGAATTAGATAATAAGATGAATGAAAATACATCAGGTGGAGGACAGGACAGAAGATTTGAAATTTCAGGCCTTACC
The DNA here is from genome assembly GCA_028565895.1 of Goniobranchus geometricus. Classification (NCBI taxonomy): domain Eukaryota; kingdom Metazoa; phylum Mollusca; class Gastropoda; order Nudibranchia; family Chromodorididae; genus Goniobranchus; species Goniobranchus geometricus. Next base: position 27 of record JAOWAY010423691.1, on the reverse strand, counting down.
CTTGTCAGATGACAAATCAGACAATAA
>JAOWAY010423580.1:0-14118 GCA_028565895.1 Goniobranchus geometricus | reverse complement strand
AAACTGTCTCAGTATGAAGAATTCGTTGAGATTTGGAACAAAAAGTTTCGAAAACACCGAAATAGGCGGAGATTTGGTGAAAAAAGTCGAATATTTGAAGTTCAAGATTTTTGGCCAGAGATAGGAATTGGGCCTCAAATTTCAAAAGGCCAAAGTATTATCAAGTATGGTCTCATAAGTCACACGGCTGTTTCCAAGGGATCCTTAAGTTTTTCCTCTTCTTAAAATATCAGGTTACACTTTTCACAGCATTTTGGACCGGGCCTCTCCTTAATGGGTTTTCGTTCCGGTCTGATGCACACAGGTGTCGGAATGAAGCCAGATCTTAAATATTTCCAAATTTTCATTAATTTTGAAAATTAATATCTCAACACTCAGTAAAGCTATTGCAGTCATTGAAATTTGCAGAGAAAGATCTACTTTTCCACTATATGATCATCAAATCACAATACAAAATATTCAATTATTTGGTCATCTGTTTAGTTGTTCAAAGAAGGTAAGAAATTTGTAAAAAAAAAAAGCAAATTAAATTTTCAAAAATTTATTGTAAAACTTCCAAAGCTAAGACAAATATGACATACATATCACCATTTAGGTTTGACATTTGGCTTTTAGTGACACTTTTCAAAATTTAGTCAAATCGTTGCTGTATAATTGATGCTTTAACGATGATCTCTGTATTGTTAGTTAATCTAAGTGTGCGACGTACTACTTGTTTGCATATGTCCTTGTAAACTTGAGGTGTGATGTACTTTTTGCAATGGTTTCCTACAAAGGATCTTCCGTGATATGCTTGTACTGTCATGTGATGTTTCTTTAATGAACAGTCAAGTCCTGAGCAAACTGGTCCTTGTCTCTCAGGATATTCTTTTTCCAGGATGTCAATTTTCTCCTGAATGTGTTCAACATTTTCTCTTAATATTTTAACTTCATTTTTGTTCTCTTCTGTTTTATCAATAAGTATAAGTTCACCCCCTTTCTGATTGAGTTCTATTTTCAATTCTCTTAAGTCCTTCACATACTTACCAAAATTTCCCTCTACCATCTTATTCTCCTCTGCCATCTCATTTGCTATCTCTTTGTCTATTTCATCGCAATGCTGTTCAAGTAATGTGTGATGTTTTTTAACAATTCCTAACAAAATATGTAGAGATGGTGGTGCCACTTGTTCTAATGCTACTGGTACAAGAGTTTTGTTGACAACATTATTGTAGTCTGACGCATTATTCCTATTGTTTTTTCCTAGAGTGCAGAAGTTTTGAAATCCGTTGTTAAAGAAATTGTAGTTCTGGGTGTTGATGGAGGTTGATGTTGGCTGGCCTTTTGCATTTGTCCAACTGATTTGTGGCACCAAAGACATGGATGTTTGCCTGCAGCGCCAGAGATTCCATATATTGATGCCATGAAACAATAATCCCCACAAAGAAAAACTTTGATATTTTTGCTCTCCCATTGACTTTCGTTGAGGGCTTTTATCTGCTCTCTAAACTCCTCAAAGAAAAGACTTAAGTTTTGATGAGAGTCCTTTATGTATGCCATGCCGATCAAAATGGTCATTTGCTTAGAATTTGGATTGGCAACATTAAGAATTTGTAAAGATAATTTAAAAGACCCTTTACCATGATCCCCACCGAGCTTTACCCAGATTTCTGTTTGTGAATCTTGTCATGCCAAGTCAAAAGTCCATGTCTTTGGTAACCATCCAATTGTCTTTTTGTGAGTTCTGTGAGATTTGTCGTATGAAGCATAGGAGTACTGTCTGTATAAATTTGGTTGTGTTCATCCTTAAAAGTAAATGATTTGTTTGTGATTGTGAATAAATCAGAAGGTATGAGACTTTCTATTTCTTTTCTTTGATGTCTTTCACTCTCAAATGTGACGCCACATTTTCTTAACAATCGCCTCTGGAGACGCATTTGACCATAGCTACTCCATACTTTTTATTTATACACACCTTTCTCTTCATCCCACATTCATTACCAATTCTGCTTTTGACATTTTGTGACAGCCCTTTAAATTCCTGAGAATATTGTTGAACAATATCTTCATCTCCCTTTCCTACAAATAATTTTCTAGTTAATTTAATGTGACGTGATCTTTTTTTCAAGTAGGACTGAGATAATTCACTAGATGATTACCTTCCCTTGGGGATTCTTTTGAAATAAATTGGCTGACCACCTGTTGGAAGTTTTATTGTTTGACCATCCTGGGACTCATTTAGCCTTTGTTTTACTATTTTAAATCCAATTTTTTTTTCAGTTTCTGTGAGAGATGCAGGTAAATTTGAAGAAATGCGATCTAGATTTGGAATGAGGTCTTTAATGGGTGATGTGGCTATTTCTTTAAATGTCCTTTTTCTCCTTTGTAAGAGAGGAGACTTTGTTTTGTTGGTAACTGTATTTTTTAGTTTTTTCACTGGAGTGGAATTCAACAAGGGTGGTGTTGCTAAAGATTGAGAAGTGGGCTTTTCTGCAAATGATTCAGTAAAATATTGGTTCAATTGGGGTGGAGGGTGAGCACTCAAAATATCTTCTAAAAAGGATACATGTTCATGTTCCAGAGGCTGAACTACTTGACTTCTGGAGGGAACTGGTGAAGTGGCCAAAGTGATATCATGTGTTGAAGTGAACGAAGATGATGATGAAGTTGAAGGGAAGGCACAAGGTGTTTGCTGGTTAATTGTTGATGACGTTGAGGGCAAAGATGGATATGTAATTTCTGTAGGTGCTTGTTGGTCAGTTGATGATAAGGGTGACAACAGTTTCAGTTGGTGGCTTTGCGTTGATACAGCAGTTTCAATGGAATTAGAATTCTTTTCATTTTTTATCTTTGAAAATCGTTGTTTTCTTCCATCTATGTGCTTGCCTCCTTTCATTAATTTTGTATATTGAGAACACACAGTGCACTCAGATGATTCCCCGATATCAGTATCAAAAGGCCTCCAAACTTTTTTCCCCTTTTCTCCTTCTTGCCTTGCGGTTTCAAGAGTCAAGGGAAGATTGGGCCGTTTTTTAATGTTCGCCATTCTGCTAAAGCATTTAGTGCACATAAAGGCATTATAATCGGATGTGTCATGTGACACATCAATATTAGAATTAAGAAATATGTCACGTGAATGTTTCATGCGTGCACGTGGGTGTTTTCTTTTAGATGAGGCACTTTCAACCTTGTCTCCACAAATTCTACAAAGTTTTTCGACAGATTTCATATGCAGAGAATAGCTGTGGTGTGTATTCTCCATTATAAATCTATAAAAAAGGAATAAATAAATAAAATGTTAGTTGTAGCACCCTCATACAAATATCAACATATTGTATCTTAAGTATGTACCTTTAGTTTAATGAGATAAATCTCTCTTTGAAGTAAAAATGCAGTCATAAAGAAAAGTATGTGATCCTGCATTAAGGAAAAAAAATCTATGTTGAGATTTAAAAATTCGTAAAAAATTAATTATTAATGACAACACATATGTGTCTAGATATTCATGTTAAGCATTTATTCCAAAACACAAATATATTTTCAGTTCTGCCCTGTATGCTTTCAAACTGATTTTATAAATATTTTTTAAAAATTAGGTATCTTCTTGACAAATGAAAAAAATTTGATCAATTTTGAAAAAAAATGTTTTTAAAATACTTACATTTGATCAATCCAGGTCAAATTTATGTGAAATGAAGCTTGAAAAATAAACTTTTCAAAAGTGCTTTTAAAACAACTGTACTCCCCAAAGGAAGCTGCAAAAATGAACCGAAAAACAATACTTTCAAAATGAAAAGTATGGCTGGTCACTGTCTATGAGCACAGGTAAGGGAGGCATTCCCTTCTCACAGGTAGCTGAGTGCTTTGGTATCGGATTACACAAAGCAATAAACTATCAGTCAGGCCAGAAAAACTAAATGGTAACCCTCTATATAAGAAAGAAACAGCCGTGTACTTTCATCAGTCATACTAGGGGCATCCAGTAAAGAATCTAGACATACAGGTACGGGTTTTGAAGGTGCTTAGAACGGCTGGTATTCCTCCCAACCAGGGAACAAGACTCGAGCAAGGTCTTGATTTATCTCTGGAAATTTGACTTATTAAATAAATCATAAAACACTTTTTAAAAAACCCAAAGAGCACAGCTGAAACTAAAACTAAAACACATTGCCAAAAGTAAATAGAATCTTAAAATCTACCGCGTGACGTTGTGTAGCGTGTAGCCCGTACGGCATTGGCCTCCTCTCTTCCCTCAGCTGATGCTGCAAGAACCAATGCAGCGAGGAGATGTTTACACGATGCCGATGAACGCTCTGCATTACTGTTGCTAACGATTGGTTTAGATAACGGAAGTAAGCATCTTTGTCCTATCTGGTAGCGTTAGCATATTCTATCTCGGGAACTACTGACTCCATTGCGGTCATGATGACCCTACCCAACTTTTTCTGTTGGTCGCATCTTGCATCTTTGCGACAACATGGTCTTTGTCTTTACAATCGCCACTTGCGTTGTTTGTGATGGTTGAATTTGATGAGAATTTTGATCTGTGAACTTATTTCTTTTTATTCCTACCTCTGTCATTGTCCATTGAAAAGAAAAACCCATAACATCGTAGAATTTGCTTCTCTAGGACAACAATGTATCGGACTGGGTGCTGGTCATATCACAAGTACTTACCAGTGTTGGTCATTTCACATCAACAAACGGCCGTACGACAAAGGTCAACGTGTCATAGAGCAAAAACCGTGCTTCTTAGAGAAACAAATCCCAGTGGAAATGACCGAGGGGCTCATGCGGTCTTCATAGATTTTTTTATATTGTAGTATTGGGAGGATTTCTTAAAAATTACACGGCTGGTGTTGGTCGCCGAATATGTAGGACAATCAGTAGGAGTGGGAATTATCACTAAGCACGGCTCACAGGGAAACCGAAACTGTCCCAGCATTTTAAATATATGGGTAGAAACTCTATTACAAGAGTTAAATGGTTGTGCTTGTTGTGGTAGTTGTATGTTCATCTTTTAAGATGTGTATTTTGATAGAACACATTTTGTAAAACACACAATACGACCGACTCCATCAGACAGAATCAGGTGTGGTTCTCTACCCAATGACATTAAACAAAAAATAAAGACACGACACAAGTCCTCACTGTTAGTATACCATAGTTATTAGAGCACAACTAACATTACACTGATTTACACATATGGTAATAGACAAATGGAAGAAAAAGGTCCCGCTTTGAGATTCAATTTTATTGTTTGGCAAACCTCACATTTTTCAAGAAAATTTATTTCTAGAGGGGCTCATGTTCAGCTGGTGTCAAAATCCTTTCTCTTGTTGTATCTAAACAAGGTCTGGTGTGTAGAAGAAAAGTTTATTGCATCTTAATCGTGAAAAATTAATTGCCATTTTAATATTGCCTGGCAGGACATGGTGACCGTTTGATAATGACTCATAAATGATTAACACGTCTTACATGTATTCAGGAAGTAGGAAATATCAGAGCTCTTTTATTTTGAAGGTGATTCACACATATACTGTTTTTGTGATTCAATACATCATAACATCCCCTCCCCCACCCCTTTTTTTTTTTTTTTACAAATAACAGAAGCCCCTTTGTCTAGAAATGTTGTTTGGACTCATCATTGTCCTAAGTTCAAAGACTTGATCATAACAAATGTTTCCAGTTCAGTGATCTAACTTTTTAATGATATCTAGTGAAGCTGGCACAGACTACATTATACCAGTAGTTCTAGTAGCTTTATACCAGTGTAAAATGGTGCTTCTAGCAGGATTGTGCTTTGTGTGGAACACATTTAATTTTGATTTCCCTAAAATGGCCATAACTATGAAATGTATTTCTGTGGCATTCTAATTGTGCGTCCACTTCTTGCGACAAATGGTTTATTGTGTGTAGTGTTCCTGGGAATACCGGGAGTCCTCACGATCTGACATGTGTTCAAGTGCCTCCTGATCTTTTGTTGGTGAGTGTTGTAACTCAACTTCTGACGTATATTGAGCATCATTACCCTGTTCATTGTTGTCAATGTTAACATCAACTTGTGGGTAGATGACAGGTTGATGAGATGATGGACGAAGAATTTATGAATTTTTCCTCAGTGATCTGTCATCTTCTGTTGTTATGAAGTAAGATTGAGGAGTTTGAGCTTTGTTTGTAATTACTCTTTTCCGCAATCCATTTCTCTTCTGTAACATGACCGGATCACCTGTGTTGAATGGTGGTCTTTGCTTGGCTTTTCTGTCAAAGAATATTTTGGCTTCAGATTGCCATTTTCTCAAAACTGAGAGTTTGTTCTTTGATGGAATCATGTCTTTTAGGGTACATCTCATGAGAAGTTCTGCAGGAGACTGCTTCATTCCTGATATAGGGGTTTTTCTATACATTAGAAGTCCAAATATTTGGGTCTGTTTCATCATCTCTAAATTTCTTTTTTTTTTAATTTACTTACTGTGTTGACAAACCTTTCCACTTGCCCATTACTTTGAGGGAATGTTGGGCTTGTGATAGTAAAATTCCACTCATTTGCAAATTGTTGCATCTCAAAACTACCAAATGGACTATTGTCAATGATGATTTCACATGGAATACATGTCTTGCAAATATTGGTTTGATTGCCTTGATGACATCTTGCAATAAGAAGGTTAATGAAATACAAAATACTAATATACGAATGAAGGAGTACACAACATAGGCGACACATGAGGGGCCATTCAATAAAAGTATTTGATGTACCAGTAAATTATACAAACATTATGATAAGATCTTGGAAAATGTAGCTACACTACAATAGTTGGCGATGTAAAATAATATTCAAATTTCTATCAAAACTGTCATTTAACTTTCTATTTTACATCACCAACATGTAGTGTATTTGGCCAAATGAGACTTCAAAGTAATGAAAGACATCAGGCAACCCAAATGAATACAGGAACAAGTAATAGTATATGGAACATTACAAATATATATATAAGTTGTAACCTAACCTTACAATTTTCGTATCTGATAATACAGCATCAGCAGACATATTTTGATTTGTATCCTCCCTGCAAAGTTCTCTTAGATAAAACTACTTGAAATTATTAGGGCCAGACCCTTCTGCTGTTTTAATAATAGTATCAAGGCCATTTACCAAAATTCGCCGCTTTAAATGTGGATGCCATGCGAGTACTATATGCAGTAAATGTAGCAGTGTCAATACCTGCCAAACCTGACACTGATTTGATCCATCTGCTTAATGTTTGTGTGCCCACAGCTTCATGTGGAGCATTCAAACTAACCCACAAATTTGAGGTTTTGCGTAACGACATTTTGTCAACATAGGCCTCAATGGCAGAGAATACACAAAGTGTATCAACATGAAATTTAGGAATTACACGATGTGGTTGTTTAATTCCAGGCTTAGTTTGTTGCTTAGTCTATGCCGGAATAGGAAAACCAAAGCAATTTTTCTGTTTTTTCACGCATTTTAAATTCATAATCACAAGAGCTTCTAAACAAACAGTCTTAAGTGTAAGTTTCTTAAGTGAAAGATTATCATATGGAAACCAAGATTCCAAAAATTCCAACACAATATTGACGTCACAGATGAATTTATATTTTGGTGTAGTGGGATCTAGATTAAAAATCCCTTACTTCAACATTCTTGATTTTTTGCATCTGGAAAAAATATTAGAAACAAAATCAGTGGGGCACTAAAAAAAACTTCCTGAATAATTCCCCTTTCAGGAAACCTAAGAATTTCTAGAGTAATCTCCTTTTGCTCATCTTTATCACAAGAATATTAGAGTGGTGATTTATTTGGAGTGGGAATGGCTACAAATTCTGATTACATCTTTAACCAACTCCAGTCAATCCTCATCACTTGTAATTGTTAATCAGTTATGAAAAAAGTTTGAAACTCTCCCACCAAAACTTACATTTTGCTCTCGTCGTTTTACATCGACCTCTGTTCGTCTGATAGTATTGTTGTTGAGGCTGGGCTTTCTGCGATCAAAGCCTTCCTGACCCTAAAAAACCTCTTGCTCTGTTTCTGAAGTGTTGCAAGCTGGAATATGGATGTGGCTTAACAAGACTGTTACCAGATGCGGTTTGAGGTTTTTCAGAATGACCTGATAAAACCTTTGCCTTAGCTTCTAATTTTTTCATTTCTCCCTCCACATTGTCGCCAAACAGTTTCGAATTGAAAGGAATCTCTCTACTGGTTAAACTTTACACATTTTTCAAGTCAGGCTTCAGTTCCAATCTTCTGTGGAAAGACAATTCCATCTGTGTATTGGTTCATAAAACAAGTGAATCCATAAGGCACGACAGCAGTAGGCACATCATGTTTAAGTTCAGGCCAACCTTGCATGCAGGATTAATTTAAATTGACTCAAGGTTGAACCAAGTGTCGTCACCGCTTTTAATTCATCCAAACGAAAAGCTTTGATAGCGGCTGCAAACAGGTTATTGCAGGTGAATATTTCATCAGTTTGAGATAGAGGAGCTCTTGAGGGGGACTCATTCAGTAGAAGTTGAGATCCAGGTTTGTAGACGAGCTCGAAGTCATAGTCTCGCATCTTTAAGAGCATCGATTGTAGACGTTTTGGAGCTTTTACCAGAGGCTTCTTGACAATTGAGACAAGAGGTTTTTGATCAGTTATGACAGTCATGTGACTTCCATAAGTAAACTGATGAAATTTTCTCAAACCAAAAGTAATTGCAAGTAGTTCTTTATCGATCTGAGTGTAGTTCTTTTCACTTGAGGAAAGAGTTCTGAATGCAAAATCAAGAGGTTTCCCCTCTTGCAGGAGGACAGATCCCAATCCGTATTCGGATTCGTCGTTTTCAAGGGTCAATTCCTTCTTGTGATTGTAAATTGACAGTTCAGGGATTTCAGCAATAACTTTCTTCACCAGTTTAAAGGCTTTTTCTTGATTATCAGACCAACTAAACTTGACAATCTTCTTTGTTAGATTTTGGAGCGGATGAAGGATGTCGGTTAGGTAGGGATGTACCAAGCTAGGTATTGTATCATTTCCAATAATCGCCTGGGTTCAGATACTGTTTGGTGTAGGAAAATCACGGATGGCTTTCACTTTCTCTAGATCAGTGTTTATGCCATTGCTTGAGATTATATGTCCCATTAATGTAATACTATTCTTAGCCAGTTCAAGTTTTTCCTTGTTCAATTTCACATTGTATTTTTCACAGGATTGAAGGAATAATTCCAAATTACAATCATGTTCTTGCCTATTCGAACCTATTGGTAGGTTACTATATAGTTCCATTACTTTTCTCTGAAATATCTCAGGTGAAACAGAGAGTCCAAAGGGTAATCTAAGCCAGCAGTATCTCCCTAAGCAAGTTTGAAAGGTAGTCAACGTAGAATATTCATCATCGAGAACACAGTGCCAGAATTCATTCCTAAGATAGACCTTCGTAAATCTAAGGAATGAATTTGGATTGACCAAGTTCATGCAAGACATCATCCAAAAGGGGCATAGAATACCTCTCACAAAGAAGCGCTTGATTCAAAAATTTTGGGTCGATGCAGATTCTTAGTTTCCTGTTTTTCCTTGTGAGTGACGATGGTTTGACTCACCCATGGGGTCGGCTCAGTGACTGGCACAATCACGCCATTGGTTGTGAGCGCTTCCAGTTCTTTTCTCAGATGGCCTCAAATGGCTACTGGGACTTGCCTGTCCGGCATGATAGCAGGCTTGACACAAGGGTCGGTGCAAAGGGTAAACCTGCCCACACAGTGGGATCATACTTCAGCTCCTAAACATTTCGATAGTGATATCAAGAGGTAAACAAGACTGAAGCAAACTGAATGTAACACATTTTACAACCATTTTGTTTACGTCTCGATATCATCTACAGATGACAACAAACCGCATAGTTTTTGTCAGTATTTACTAAAACAATGGAGAGATTGCAGCTTGTTTCGCTTTTGTGGCTGAAAAGAAGACATAAAAGGCGTTATTGGGTTCACCCCATGTTTCAACAGAGGGAAACATTTGGTGAATATCATCACCTTATGCAACAAGTTGTAAGTGATGGTGAAAAGTGTCTGGCATACATCCAAATTAGACCAGACACTTTTAAAACCCTTCTAGAAATTATAGGACCCCACAATGAGAAACAAACCACAAATTTTCGCAAGCCATTACCGGCTATAGAGTGCCTTGTCATCACGTTACAGTAAGTAAATTGACTAAATTTGCTTTGTATAAGCCAATGTAACTTTTGAACTTTATTCAACATAAACAATAATACAAATTACTAGATAACATTATGTAATATTAAATTAGAATCATAGTTTAGTACTGTAATATTTATTTGTTTTCTTCAACATAATTGCACCTGTTAAAAATGGAATAAAAGAAATGATGCTCGAATCTAAAGTTGATAACCAGCTGTCTTAACTGATTCTAGCAACAACAACAAATTCAAATCCATAATGAATTTATTTCATAATGCTTGAAAAAAGTACTCAACCCACCAAGATCAAATCACAGACTGTATGTCTGGTATTGATTGTATGCAGCGTTGTTGTGGTTGTAGCGTTGGGCTGTTGATGTTGTTCCCCTGCGTGTGAAAAGGAAGCAGCTGAAGTTTTACTCTGTTCCAAATGACGCAATATTAGCATTTGAATATCAGCTTGACGCTTGTATGTTGCCAATGGATTAAGTTACCTCAACTGAGGTGCGAGACTCTGAAGGAAATGGTCGCAGTCATCCTTCTCCTCTTCGTGTGCTTTGTTCATGGACAATATTGCATCAAGAATTTTACCATCCATTGAAGCATTCCGTCCTCATTGGTGGGGGGTATGGGACCCGCCTTCTACTGGTGGTTGGCCTGGCTATCAAGTTTGCGGCTGGACTTGCAGCCCGGCCATGATGAACCGCACTAGCACTTGGAGAGGGTGTGGGTAGTGAAGTTTGTGTTGTATTTCTCTCCGTAGTTTGACTGGGCTCAATTTAACTTTGAGAACCAGAAGGTAAACACTGCAAAGATTGGAAGGCAGTTTCGGACATTTGTGAGAGGTCATCACCTTCACTATCAGAGACATCGGAGAGATTAGAAGTCGTTTTTCTGTCTGTAATGTTAGGCAGCAAAAATTTCATTGCATCATACAGATACCATTTTCTTTGCTCATCTGCAGCAGCTCCTGAATTTATTGTTTTTAGTTTTTGTGTAGAAGTAATCCCTAAGAGTTGTCCATTTTTTCCTTGCAGCATTACCTGTAAATAAAATAAATTATTATAATACGGTATGTCGTATGACTATCAAATAGTTAGTTATTTGATTATTTGGTGGTTAACCCCTTCCCCCCGTTTTCTGATTTCTAGATACCTGGCATCCGAAGATACCCATCAATCTCAATCCTTTCATTTACATGCTGGCGTCTCAACAGTAAGAAGTATCACAGCAGAAACATGCGCAGTCATTTGGAAAATTCTTCGCTGAAACCCGGCGAAGAACATTGGCTGAAAATTGCATCTGATTTTCTTACAAGATTTCTGTAGACGGAAAGCATATTCGAATTAAAAAACCGAACAAGTCGAGTTCGAAATATTTCAACTATCAACATTTTTTCTCAGTTATCCTCCTTGCAGTTACAGATGCTAATGGGAAGTTTGTTGTTGCAGATGTAGGTTCATGTGATGGTAACAGCGATGGCGGAGTATTTAGTCGTTCATCTTTAGGCAAAAAGCTCATATCTAACAAGTTATCAATCCCCGAACGAGGCTGCGTACCAGGCACCGATATTGAGCTCCCTTACATGTCTGTTGCAGACGAAGCATTTCCTCTTAGAGAGAACATAATGAAACCCTTTCCGCACCGTCACCTTGCAGCTGACCTTGCAGCTGAAAAAGAAATCTTTAACTACAGACTGTCTCGTGCGAGAAACAGTGTTGAGTGTTCGTTTGGAAGATTGGCACAGATGAGGAGGATACTTTTTCACCAAATCGATTAGCAACCAATAGCTGCAACAAATATTGTAAAAGCCATCACGGTCCTCCACAATTTTGTTCTTGTAAACGAACCGCACAGACTCATTGTAGATATCCCCGAAGCACCTGTACCTAATGAACATTTGCTTCCGAGACGATTGACTTACCAAAATACTCAAAATCAAAGGCAAAGATAAAAAAAAATGTGGCATGCAGGTTCGAGAAAAGCTCGTAAATTACTTTATGACAGAATGGGCTGTCCCTTGGCAATCCAATACTTTGTAAATAACAATACCAGTATTAAAATAATTTAAACAGTCATCGAGAGAAAGTGTTTGAGGGATAGAGAGAGAGGGGGTGGGGGAGGGAAAATAAGTGAGAGAGACAGACAGACATAGAGAAAGAGAGAGAGAGGTAGAGAGGGAGACAGAAAGACAGAGAGACAGAGATGGAGAGAGATTGTGAGGGAGAGAGAGAAAAAGAAAGAGAGACAGAGAGAAAGAAAGAGAGAGAGGGAGACAGACAGAGAGAGAGACAGAAAGAGAGAAAGTGAAAGAGAGACGGAGAGAGAGAGAGTGAGAGAAAGAGAGAGAGAGAGGGATGAAAATAAACTAAACTCACCGTCAATTCCTAATTCTTGTCCACTTTCAATCCATTGTTTGTTAATAAATACTCTGGTGGAATAATTGTCTTCCATCTTGTCCTAAAGGGCAGTTCTTTTTTCCACAGCAGTAATCAAAAATTCATTGCAATTATCTGTATTGAAAGTGAAAACTGAAAAACTGGTAGTGGTAGTAAACCTTATGAGTTTTTATTTCCACAGTGAAATGCTCTTGATACAAAAAACATGCTGATTGTATGTCTTATGTGTAATAGGAGCAAACTGATCCGACTGTGTTCGCGGTGTGTAAAATGAGAGGTATTTTAAGCAACCTGTTTCCGTTCGGTGAGGTCACTGGGGTCAAAAGCTGATAACGAGACTTACACTTATTTTAAATGGCTGCACTGTCTTTGCACGTTTACGGTACAAGCAAATTGCCCTTCAAAAACAGGGTGGCTCCAATAGAGAGAACGTTGGCTACTGAAACAAAGTTATTGTCTTGCAATGTTAGGAGTTTCATTTGCTGTGCTGTTTTTAGTCCAATAACGTGTTGAACATTTGAGTCATACACAACAAGGTCCGTTTTGTGTTTGGTTTTCTTTTTAGTTTTAGGGTTGTAAACAAGTTCAGTAGATTTCCCTACACACTGAATTTCTTTGCCACCATACACCTGGAGACGAGTAGTGGTGGGGAGGACATTTGTAGCAAATCGTTCAGGTAAAATGTTTTTACAGTAGCTCCAGAGTCGATAAGAAATGGCACAGGTGGTTGACAACAAACATTTTGCAATTGACCAGCTCGTCGTTGGTATTTTTCAGGGCATTAATCCATTCTGTATCTGAATCACTAGTATCACAATTTGAGGCAGTGTTGTTTAGGTTATTGACTCTAGATTTTGATTTGCAGGCTATCTATGGCAAAATGATTTTGCCCCTTACACTGTGTGCATCTTTTGCCATAAGCAGGACATTTGCTCTCAATAAGCTGATGCTTGCGAGCACAATATTTGCAGGTAGGAAGTTTGTTTATTGCAGGTTCAAATGACGAGGATTGAGAAGAATTTTTGTAGGGAGACTTGCAAGATTGTTAAAGATGTGTCGCTCATAAGTTTCGTTGAGCTCTCAAACAGCTAAAGAATCGAATTTACTTATGATCTCATCCACAGTTCTTTGAGAGTCATCTGTAGAAAAAGTAAATTCATTGTATGCATGTAATTCGTCGTGGTTTTAACAGTGCAAGAAAAGAGCAACCTGAACGTCAGGAGGTAGAGAGTTGAGTTGTGTAAGGACACCGTAGTACTCCATCTTTGTTTGAAAAGTTTCCAAGATTCAGGAATATTTGCACTAAGTGCAAAAGGAGCCAGAGGTTTCAGTCCAAGAATACACGATTTTGGAACATTGTTATGGTGTCTAATCACAAAAGACGAAAAGCGGACACCACAGATGATTTACTCGACCGTAGCGGACTACCCACAATTGCCCAATTTCTCAAAGACCCTAAAGAGGACTTTTTTGCCAAATTGCTAAAAAAAGAAAAAAAAGAAAAAAAAAATATTGAAGAAATAAAGAATAA
>JAOWAY010423469.1:0-14119 GCA_028565895.1 Goniobranchus geometricus | reverse complement strand
AATATATCTCTCTCTCTCTCTCTCTCTCTCTCTCTCTCTCTCCACCCCCCCTGAAAAGAAACAAAATAAATATTTTATTGATACCTCCTCCATTCCATTGATACCTCCTTTGTTCTTTATTTCAAAGCAGGTATGGAAATATTGAATCTATTTCCATTATATTTAAACCCAAAACAGCCTTTTTTATTGTAATGGGTCTTTTAAAGTGCTGTCGTACAGATCATGGATCCCCTCAGTTGTGGGATGAAAATGTTGATGATGGCTTCTCTGTGTGTTGGTGCTGCACAACCGAACCGTATGTTGCATTGCAGTTGATGCCTGATCCTGTAACACTAGATTTTCACCCCCGCCTCTAGAAGGGACGACATATTTCTCATTTCCAATGTTGACAAGGATGATTGCGAGAACATTCTTGAACTTACAATGTCACATCTCCTCCCATTCAATGAAAATGTAACTCCTCATGTCCTTTCATCCACCATCAATGAAGAGCAATCTGTGATCTGGCCTACAGAAGTATCTTGAAGTGAGGAAATGTGGTGACAAATGAACACGGTTCGTTTGCTAGAGAACAGAATAATAAGGAATCTTGTCTACTGGATCTGGTCCAGTCCAATGGAAATGTTGACCACAAAGGGTATGGTGGCATTGGATCTTTAAAAAAACAATGATGATGGAGTGGTAGGCGAGAATCGGGGTGGTTGTCGAGAGTTACAGGTGGCAGTGGAAATGATCAGTTTGTAAATGAAAATGAAATGGCAAAATGCAGCAATAAAATGCATTATGAAGGACAGGCTGTCTGTAACCTTGTGCTGGAAGATTATACCAAAGATACAAGAAGAATTGAGGAAAAGATAGGTATGGAACACATGGAGGAAATGGGAAATGGAGAAGGCACTGAAACACCTTCTCAGTTACTGTTAAGAAACTTGAAATTGCAAAGAGTCCTGGGAAAAGAATCTGGCCAAGAAAGCAAAGGCGATGGATGAATCGTACTCTGGTCGAAGATTTGACCCCAAATCAAAAACAGATGTAGAAATAGAAAATTCGCCCAAAACTCATGGTGATCCATGTGGTTGCCAAGAACACACAGTGAAAAGCCATGTCGAATGAGGAGAGGGAGTCTGTTTTTAAACGGGTGTGGGAGATGTCATGCTGACAGATGCAAGTGTTTATAGCCGCATCTGTAGATGTAGAGTATGTCAAGAGAAGAGTCACTGCCAATGAGAATCCCTTTCTTAACTCTTCCAAAATGTACCGTCCCAAATGTGACCGTAAAGTGTATAGGTGTGCAAGAAAATGTTCATTCAGACAACGGGTGCAAAAGGTGAAAATCAAGTTGTTCCAGTCTGCAGAAAGCAAGCTAACAAGGCAAGGGAAGAGGCACGCAATTTCTTGAAGTCGCTTCCATCCATGCCTTCACATTACTGCAGGGCAACTATTTCCAAGACATACCTTGAGCCCACACTACAGAGCTTTTATCATCTGCACAGAGTGTATTGCGATTCATGTCCACAAAAGAATTTCCCCCTGCTATCAAGACAGGTCTTTCGTCTTTTGGTAGATGAACTTAACATCAATATTTTCCGCTCAAGAAAGGACCAGTCAGACACATGTGCCATGCCAACAGGGACAAGTTCCTGATGACGTATACCAGGAGAAAGTTGTGGATAAGCAAAGGGCAGCTGTCAGTGATCGAAAAGTTTTAGTCCTCTCTATGGACATACAAGCTGTCCTCTTGGCTCCAGTACTAAAAGCATCTGCACTTTATAAAAGGGCAAAGTTGTGCGGACACAACTTTACTGTGTTCAACATTGTCACTAAGGATGTTAAGTGCTACTTCTGGCATGAGGGTGAAGGTGGTTAACTTTGAAGGAGTTTGCGTCCTGCCTTTATGATTATCTGGTGAATGGTATGGAATGCAAAGAGGTTGTTATTTTCTGTGCTGGATACACCTATCAGGATCGAAAAGCAACAATGGCACGAGCACTTTCGTACTTTGCTCAGGAAAGTGGTATAAAGGTAAAGCAGAAAGCTCTTGAAAGGGGTCATACCCAAATGGAATTAGGCAGTGTTCACAGCACAATAGAAGAAACCAAATTTAGTTAAAATGTTCTTATTCACCAGACTAGCTAAGCATACATGAGCTGAAAACTTGAGAGATTTAGACACCTGCTAGCTTTTTAAAAAGAGTTATGGGTCCAGATAGATAATTTCAGTGCAGAATACCAATGGGGAAAGTGTGCTCCTCAAAGACAGAACTAAAATTATTCTTAGCATCTCAGCATCCATAATCATTTGCTTGCTGTAAGATGACAGTATTGTTCTTTTTTCTTCATTCTTTTCAGCTCCCCATCAACCCCGAATAGACTGGCAAATGTGGTTTGCTGCTCTTGGCAATTATCAAAATAACCCTTGGCTCTTAAATATGGTTTATAGACTATTGCAGAATGAAGAGGATGTGAGTAAATTTGTAGTTTAATTTGTAATTAGTTGAATCATCATCATCATCATGATAATCATCAAAATAATCCTGACAGTCATTACTATTAGTATCATGAGCAACATCTTATTATGACTGCAGCAATTTTTATCCCCATGACAGATTGTTGATTATTCAAAGTCATTATGTTTGTAATGTCCTGAGGGCTCTTTCATATTAATAAATTCATTTTGAATATTATTCATCATCTACTTCACACAGGTACTTGAATTGATGGGAAGCAACCCATTTCATGGAAAGCCACCCAAATTCATTCGAGCCACTCTGTACCTCTACCATTACACATCTCTGAACGATTGCAGTGAGCAAAGCAGGTGGTGAGCATTCATTTCTCTTTCTGACAAATACAGTGCACATCACGTCTATTGACATAGTTTTGTTTACCTTTCCCTTACACCGACATAATATATACACGGTTTGTTTTTATTTTCACTATTTACCATTACTTAAGTCATTCCCCTGTATCGACAACATCCTTTCACTCATTAATGTCACCACATGTCAGTTAAGTAGCTAAGCTAAACAGAATCAAAAGTCAGTGCTCACAAAAACCCCTCCCTCTACCTTTCTCTCCCAAAAGTAATGATATCAATACAATATTATAATTAATGCCTTCTGCTGTAGGCTAACTAGTGGAAGTGTAATGTTCTACTGCAGAAGAAGATAGCTAGAAAGTGGGGTTCGGGGCAAATCAGTCTTTCTGTTTGCCACTTGTTGATTGGCATGGCCTACAGCAGAGTGTCCACCAATAGGAAGAGAAAGGAGAGAGATGTGCATGTGTTGGATCATAGAAGAAGTTTTGGGCTCAGCACATGTGGAAGGAAGCCAGGACAGTATGTCATGTGTTTTAGACATTGACGAAGCTTTGTTCTTTTGACTTACACAAGCCAGAGCTATGTGTGCTCCTCTGTTTAACCCTGTCATCACTGGTCAGTCAGACTAAACTTATTTCGAAGGAATTAGGACTAAAAGATTTCACTCCCATTGAAAGATGGAAAGAGTTTCATGTGTCAGCATGGCATTGCATTCAGGACTGCCAAGCCCTGTAAATATCTAATTCTCAGTAGGTTTCTTTTACATCGACTTTCTCTAGTAGTAACAACATAAATTGAATGAAACCTTATAAGTTGATACATCAGGTGTGCACTGCACTGTGAATGAATGGTGCCCATTTGAGTGGTCTAACTCGATAAAGGAATGAAGGCTTAACACATCTTTTAATCAAAATGGCAATTAGGACCCCATGGTCTACCTAGCAAAATTCTAAGTTTTTATGACAGGTGAACCCCAGGTCTACCTAGCGAATTAGTAAGTTTTTGGACTGGTGGACCCTGGAGAGAATGTACGCCAAGAGCTCAAAATCGCTTCTTAAGTTGTCATGCTTCCAATCCCATATATATGTCCACCCTGGTAATCTGATATGTCACTGGCTGCCTTTAGAGGGGATCCCCTTGTGCTCTCAATGTCTCTTCCATAAATCAGAATCATTGAATTTTAAAATGCTAGTTGAAAAGTTGAGGCTCAAGATCAGTCTGTCTTTGACCACTGCACGAAAAGCTGCCGAGTTGCTTAAGCTGCCGAGTTGCTTTTTGATTCTGCGTTCATTTATTTCTGTGGGGCTTGGAATCAAAGCTAATTTTTCTACTTTTGTGACCCTAGAAGTGCTCATTAATTATATTCATATCTTTAAAAGCTGCAAGTGATACTAAAAATTGTGATTGCAACATATTTGTCATTTGTGTGTTTTTTTCATAAGGTGAATCTATCATCCGGCGTGTTCATTGAGTGATTTCATACCTCCTGATTATGTGGTGATATGCCACAAATCTTATAATGAAAATCTCATATCTCATCTTTTCCTTTGGTGTTTTGAAAACATAATAATAGCCTATAGTTGTGAAGAACATCAAGTGGCATTAAATGACTCACTAACTATCAACATTAATTTAGGGATCTAGATCATCTTAGTAATTTCATAATCACAAGTAAATTCATAACCACCCCGGGAACATTCATTCGTAAACATTAGAAATACAAACTGTCATCCAGGGGAAAATGAGGAACTCATCCTAGAATTCACAATGAGATGCACATCATCCGACCAAAGGGGAATCCAGTCACACACAGACTGTCGTCGACGTTGGCCAATCTCATAGGTCAGAGATAAGAGGAAGCTAAAGTAGAAAAACGGGCCCTTATAAAGAGTCCGGGAACATGACCTTACGTAAACTAAAGGAACAATCCAATTGGACAAGAAGAAAGGGAAGGGTTGTCCAGGGGACTGACCAAGGAAGGTCAATTCAGATTAAGAATCAGCTGCCCACAACATAAACGTACACCTGATAAGGAGAAAACTATACAGTGATCCAAATGAAACATTTGTCAAATGCAAAAGTCTAGGCCAACCCATCATTTTGCAAACTACTCAGAAGAAAAAAAAAACATCACAAATCAAGACCCCACCAAAGACAAAGTTTTCAAGGCTAATCTGTCATGTGAGAGAGATGGTTACTGACTCACTGGTCCTTCAAATGATGAGGATACACAACTTTTGTCAAAGTTGACATCGCCTATCAAAGACTACACAAGTGATTGTAATTGACCATGCTGGCCTGAAGAGAAAATTACAAATGTCACTAAAATCAAGTTAAGCCAGGAAAGAAGTCCTAGATCTTAATTTGCAGAAGTAAGATTGCAAAGCTCAATTTTGAGAAAGGTGGAGCTTAGGTGGGAGATGAGATGAGGGGTTTAGCATCGAAAAGTTTCAAAATCTATTAATTTTCCAAGAAGGATTTTCTTGATGATAATGAAGTAATAATGGAAACCCCGTACACCTCAGTTACTGTAGCAAGTAATCATTCTTCATTCCTTCGTTGAGCCCCGTGATCATTATGAGGAAAAGATCTTGCTTACATGGCATGACAGCTGTATTGCTCAGAATGAAATTTGTTTCAAAATAGGCGGAGATCTCGGTAAAAATTATTTGAAATTAATGACGCAAGTTGCAAATCTGGAAAATCCCAATGCACGTTGTAACACCACAAGTGTCAGAGATTCATATATGAAAGCATAGAAATCTTTTTGGATGGGTTGGGAGGGATAGAATGGGAGAAGGATAGGCATTTTCATCAATGGGAATTACAAATTTTTATGTAAGTTTCAATTTCAATTTCAAAGTTGTAAGAGGCAATAGACATCAAACGTCCATCAACGCAAATGTTTTGCCTCCTGGGATTTAGTATGCAAGGCGAATGCTCTGTTGAATTTATGTGTATTCTCCATTTCCTGGATTGAAGATGGGAGTGCATTCCAGTCAGCTATTGTTTTGGGAAAGAAACTATTTTTCCGAATTTAATTTTGCAGATGGCTGGTGAAAATTTGTTTTCTGATTTTTCGTGTTTCGTACCTGTTTTCTGGGTGTCGAATGTAGTCAGCTAGTTTGATGAACGATTTCCCGTGGACACATTTGTGGAGCTTTTTCAGCCTAGCTTCTTTTCTGCGTGATTGTGTTTGCCGTTGTAGGGATTTCAGAGGAGATGTTATACACCCCGGCTCTCTTGGCCAACTGTTGGTAACAAACGGTTAGACTGTTCTATGAATTTATTCTATTCTCTTTAGATATGTTTTTGACAGTGAGGGTCCCATACTGAGCTTGCGTATTCCCACATTGGCATGACCAGAGCTTTGTACATGTGTTCTTTGATATTTTGAGGGCATTGACTGATGTTTCGGTGAAACGCAATGTTGGGTACCGGATATGGCAAGTCTAATTTAAAGATGGAATAAAAACCTAAAGCAAGTCAATGGCAATTAAATCTCAAAAACCAAAAAATACAGAGACTTCAGACTTGTATTGAAAACCGTGCTTTCTGCCATCAGTTCTAATGCACCTTGTAAAATTTGAAATCTGAATGTTCAGTAAGCCTTTTGCGATGACAAATCTTAAGTCAACAGACATATAGTAATATTAGAAAGATGCTCAGTTCTCGAGTAGCCTATGTTGAAAGGAGCCAGGTGTTCCAGTATTATGGAGTGCGAAACCTTTAAATCCAATCCAAACCAATCCTTTTCCACTTGTTTTTTCGTCATTGCCAATTTCAGTAATGGTCGTAATGTTGTTTTGCATTCAACTCAATTTATACTGAATGGAACCATGAAAATCATGACGTAACTCGATGCATATTCCTTTTTTTATGTGAGTAAGCAAAAATCGATTATTCTTTTATTTATTGTTCCATTAGGAAAGTGCGCGCCGCTGGTAAGATTAGTATGGTCCATTTTATTTGGGCTACAAAGGAAAGATCGATGCTGACCTTTAGGAAGCAGAGGTTTAAAATCACAAATTTTGTTATCCGACTCGCAACCCGCCCTCCAACACACACACGTGTTTTTTCTTTTCATCGAAGCCGCCTCCGCCATTTTTTTCCCTCAAACTCAACCAGCAACAACTTTTTCACGGAGTCTGAGGACGGATCGAGGGCAGGGGAGGGCAGGGTTAAGGCGAAAGCAAAACGATTGTTCTCCTACAGTCAATAACATTCGTCAACAAGTCGAGATTTTCATAGGATTCTGGGACTTTGGATCTGAACGTTTCCTGTAGCTGGTTTCAGGGATCATTGGAATGGTTCTCCTCGGCCGTTCTCCATTGTTTATCCCAGACGTAACCTTGCGAGGGTAACCAAAGGCCTTCGTGCTCCGATTCAACAATCTCAAGGTCAAATGTTGCAGCAGCAAAGGAGCTGTTGGGTTTGGCCGAGAAATGGGAAGCGAGTGGAAAGTTACAGTCTGTTAATAACTCTTGTCCACCTTTTATTGTTTTAAACCTGAATTCTGACCCCACCAGCCCCAGCAGTTGGTAGAAGACGTCTGATCGCACATTATACAGTCTCACGTGCTCTTGGTATTTCTGATGGTGTACAAGTGTCAGATCGTCTGTTGACTGTCGAAACATCTTTCCATTTGACGTTTGCCTTCAATACACAGATCTGTCCCGGGTCTTCACCAGCAGCTTTGTTGCTGATGGGTGGCTATTGGAGAATCTTCTCACCGCGAGCGCGCCCCCGCCCCACTATTACTATTACCTCTGCTGCTACTACTACTGTCCCTACTACTACTACTACTACTACTACTACTACTACTACTACTACTACTACTACTACTACTTATAATAGACAACGATAACAGTAGACAAAGCTAATGCCGCACAAATAATTGACAACGATCATTCAGCATTCATGCATTCACTTATTGGTTCATTCATTCATTCATCCATTCATTCATTCATCATTCGTTCATCCAATCATTTCTTTATGAACTGTGTACTCCTGGAATACTTCTTTATTAAATTGGTTTTCACAAATCCATTTCAGTATTGAGTTAACTCAAACGCACAGAGGTAAAAATCTTCTGTATCTCCCTATTACTTTTATAAAGCACTGGAAAAATCGTCACATATCTCGGTGCAAGTCTTATAAGGCAAGGGAACAAACCTTTAGTATTGCTTATGGAAGCGCAATGTTGGGTACCTGATATGGCAAGTCTAATTCAAAGATGGAACAAAAACCTAAAAAGCAAGTCAATGAACCGGCTTATCGGGCCGGAGCTTACCCTAGTTCCTATAAAATAAAGCGGACAGTGAAATACTTCGTCAACTCTCTCTGAATAGAATGCTAGTCCATTGCAGAGTACTGTTCCAACCAAAGCTGTACCCATTTTCACCTGGGCAATACAACATATAGCATTCCATGAGAAAAAAATTTTTGCCACAAAACTAGTGCTACAGATTACAATTCTGGCCTTGATATTCGTTTATTGTCATTGCAAAGCAAGCCCTTTTAGGAAAATGTTTCTATTTGAACAAAAAGGGGAAGGTGGTGGGAGGTGGTTGTAGGGGTTTTCTTGATAGCAAATGATACCACCCTTTGTGCACCCCTGTATATAATATCTGTACTTCAATGGTGTTAGTTCTGCAGGCATCACTTATAACATTCATCAGTTGTTGTGGCTTGATTGGGCACAGTAGCAACATTCTAGAGAGGAAAAAAAAATGTCCATAAGCGATGCAAACCCAAGGCCCTCCGATGACCTGCCTGATGTCCAAGCCTCAAATAAGGCTCGGCGAAAGCAAACATCATAGCATTTTATTTACAGGAAACTGCATTAAATCAAAGGAGAATTCTGGGAATGGATACGAAGAAGATGACGTTATTCAAATTAAAAATCCAGGCTAGATATCTAGGTGTAGATCGCATTTATAAGAATCTAGAAATGGATCTATCTAGTATCTGCAATTTAAGCCATGCCCACTAATCTACTATTTCCCTAATCCTTTCCTAGATCTACTCTGTAATCCTATGATGTAAATGTAATAGATTTGTACTTATACTTTAATACAGAACCATAGTCGAGATTTAGATCTAGAAGAACAAATGATGTTTTTGTTCTGAAAAGGGAAAATGAAAACCTGAAATCCTAGATGAAGAAGATTAGATAAACTACTTGTTTCCAAATTTAAAAGATGGAAAAAAACTGCCAACAACGAATTTCAAGCCCGAGACCCTCACATGACGTTTCTGATGCCCTACATCCTCAGCTAAGGAGATACTTTATGGCTATGCGAAATCAAACATTCTAACTTGTTGTTTACAGGAAGCTGCCTGGGATCAAAGGAGAATTCCAGAATGCACAAGAGAGGATGTAAATCAAATAAGAAATCCAAGCAAGGGATCTACATCCAGATCTAGATCTGGAATCTCGATCTAGAAGTTTTTAATTGTAGGATAGATTTAGAAGGCCGTCTAAATGAAAATCTAGACTCTATATATCTAGATCTAGATCTATGTTGATGAAAATCTTGACTCAGATATCTACATATAATTTATGTAGATCCAAATGATTCAGGTTGGATTGACCTATTCAAACCTGATAATTCTGTGTCGGTTAGCAATCTAGAAATCTAATCTGGAAAAACACTGCATGCCTAGAAGAGTCATGGCTGAATGTCATGGATATCGGTTAAATTTTTTTTTTTTTTTTTTTTTTTTACACTTTCATCTCTTGCCAAATGTGTGTTTGCTGTAAAACCCATAGAGGTAGACATACGTGCAAAGCGATAATTGGATATCTGAACTTCTATATTTAGCCCCTAAAGTTGTCAAAACAGTTTATTTGACATAGGAAATCTATTTTTTTTAAAAAATAACTGATTTAGTTAGGGCAACATTTTTGTTTAGTATTCAATCAATTCAATTCAAAGTAGTAAGATGCAAGAGATATCAAATTATGTCGATCAACGCAAATGTTTTGCCTCTTGAGATTTAGTATGCAAGGCAGTGCTCTGTTGAATTTATGTGTATTCTCCATTTCCTGGATTGAAGATGGGAGTGCATTCCAGTCAGCTATTGTTTTGGGAAAGAAACTATTTTTCCGAATTTAATTTTGCAGATGGCTGGTGAAAATTTGTTTTCTGATTTTTCGTGTTTCGTACCTGTTTTCTGGGTGTCGAATGTAGTCAGCTAGTTTGATGAACGATTTCCCGTGGACACATTTGTGGAGCTTTTTCAGCCTAGCTTCTTTTCTGCGTGATTGTGTTTGCCGTTGTAGGGATTTCAGAGGAGATGTTATACACCCCGGCTCTCTTGGCCAACTGTTGGTAACAAACGGTTAGACTGTTCTATGAATTTATTCTATTCTCTTTAGATATGTTTTTGACAGTGAGGGTCCCATACTGAGCTTGCGTATTCCCACATTGGCATGACCAGAGCTTTGTACATGTGTTCTTTGATATTTTGAGGGCATTGACTGATGTTTCGGTGAAACGCAATGTTGGGTACCGGATATGGCAAGTCTAATTTAAAGATGGAATAAAAACCTAAAGCAAGTCAATGGCAATTAAATCTCAAAAACCAAAAAATACAGAGACTTCAGACTTGTATTGAAAACCGTGCTTTCTGCCATCAGTTCTAATGCACCTTGTAAAATTTGAAATCTGAATGTTCAGTAAGCCTTTTGCGATGACAAATCTTAAGTCAACAGACATATAGTAATATTAGAAAGATGCTCAGTTCTCGAGTAGCCTATGTTGAAAGGAGCCAGGTGTTCCAGTATTATGGAGTGCGAAACCTTTAAATCCAATCCAAACCAATCCTTTTCCACTTGTTTTTTCGTCATTGCCAATTTCAGTAATGGTCGTAATGTTGTTTTGCATTCAACTCAATTTATACTGAATGGAACCATGAAAATCATGACGTAACTCGATGCATATTCCTTTTTTTATGTGAGTAAGCAAAAATCGATTATTCTTTTATTTATTGTTCCATTAGGAAAGTGCGCGCCGCTGGTAAGATTAGTATGGTCCATTTTATTTGGGCTACAAAGGAAAGATCGATGCTGACCTTTAGGAAGCAGAGGTTTAAAATCACAAATTTTGTTATCCGACTCGCAACCCGCCCTCCAACACACACACGTGTTTTTTCTTTTCATCGAAGCCGCCTCCGCCATTTTTTTCCCTCAAACTCAACCAGCAACAACTTTTTCACGGAGTCTGAGGACGGATCGAGGGCAGGGGAGGGCAGGGTTAAGGCGAAAGCAAAACGATTGTTCTCCTACAGTCAATAACATTCGTCAACAAGTCGAGATTTTCATAGGATTCTGGGACTTTGGATCTGAACGTTTCCTGTAGCTGGTTTCAGGGATCATTGGAATGGTTCTCCTCGGCCGTTCTCCATTGTTTATCCCAGACGTAACCTTGCGAGGGTAACCAAAGGCCTTCGTGCTCCGATTCAACAATCTCAAGGTCAAATGTTGCAGCAGCAAAGGAGCTGTTGGGTTTGGCCGAGAAATGGGAAGCGAGTGGAAAGTTACAGTCTGTTAATAACTCTTGTCCACCTTTTATTGTTTTAAACCTGAATTCTGACCCCACCAGCCCCAGCAGTTGGTAGAAGACGTCTGATCGCACATTATACAGTCTCACGTGCTCTTGGTATTTCTGATGGTGTACAAGTGTCAGATCGTCTGTTGACTGTCGAAACATCTTTCCATTTGACGTTTGCCTTCAATACACAGATCTGTCCCGGGTCTTCACCAGCAGCTTTGTTGCTGATGGGTGGCTATTGGAGAATCTTCTCACCGCGAGCGCGCCCCCGCCCCACTATTACTATTACCTCTGCTGCTACTACTACTGTCCCTACTACTACTACTACTACTACTACTACTACTACTACTACTACTACTACTACTACTACTTATAATAGACAACGATAACAGTAGACAAAGCTAATGCCGCACAAATAATTGACAACGATCATTCAGCATTCATGCATTCACTTATTGGTTCATTCATTCATTCATCCATTCATTCATTCATCATTCGTTCATCCAATCATTTCTTTATGAACTGTGTACTCCTGGAATACTTCTTTATTAAATTGGTTTTCACAAATCCATTTCAGTATTGAGTTAACTCAAACGCACAGAGGTAAAAATCTTCTGTATCTCCCTATTACTTTTATAAAGCACTGGAAAAATCGTCACATATCTCGGTGCAAGTCTTATAAGGCAAGGGAACAAACCTTTAGTATTGCTTATGGAAGCGCAATGTTGGGTACCTGATATGGCAAGTCTAATTCAAAGATGGAACAAAAACCTAAAAAGCAAGTCAATGAACCGGCTTATCGGGCCGGAGCTTACCCTAGTTCCTATAAAATAAAGCGGACAGTGAAATACTTCGTCAACTCTCTCTGAATAGAATGCTAGTCCATTGCAGAGTACTGTTCCAACCAAAGCTGTACCCATTTTCACCTGGGCAATACAACATATAGCATTCCATGAGAAAAAAATTTTTGCCACAAAACTAGTGCTACAGATTACAATTCTGGCCTTGATATTCGTTTATTGTCATTGCAAAGCAAGCCCTTTTAGGAAAATGTTTCTATTTGAACAAAAAGGGGAAGGTGGTGGGAGGTGGTTGTAGGGGTTTTCTTGATAGCAAATGATACCACCCTTTGTGCACCCCTGTATATAATATCTGTACTTCAATGGTGTTAGTTCTGCAGGCATCACTTATAACATTCATCAGTTGTTGTGGCTTGATTGGGCACAGTAGCAACATTCTAGAGAGGAAAAAAAATGTCCACAAGCGATGCAAACCCAAGGCTATTTTTCTTCCTTTAAGGAAGGAAAAAAGAACGCACGTGTAAGGAAGCGAGAATCGAACCTGCTGCATTTCAGTCAGCAGGCCAACGCTGTACCATTGAGCTATGTCGGCCCATGAGTTTTACAAGGCACGGGGGAAAACCTTCATATATATCCCTACCATTTCTATAAGCAAGGGAAACGTTCTGAAATACCTCCCTACCATTTTTGGGTTTTAACGATGTCGCGGCTTTCCAGCTTCTCGAAAGGCCCTCAGATAACTCCCTATTTAGTTTTATAAGGCAAGTTAAAGCCTTCAGATATATCTCTACTTGTTTTAAAGGGCAAAGGGAATCCCTTCACACATCTTCCTTATAGTTTTATAGACCACACGAAAAACCTTCAGATATCTCTCTGTTAGTTTTACAAGACAAGGGAAAGGACTTCAAGATATCTTTTTTTCTAATTTTATAGGGCTCGCAAACAGCTTTCAGATATCTCTTTTCCAGGTCTAGTTTTATAGGGCATGCGAAAGCCTTCAGTTATCTCCCTACTAGTTTTACCAGGCAAGGCAAAGCCTTCAGATATCTCCCTACTAGTTTTATAAGGCAAGGGAAAAGACTTCAGATATCCCCCTTCTAGTTTTATGAGGTAAGGGAAAAGACTCTTCAGATACGCCCTACTAGTTTTACAAGGCAAAGGAAGAGAAAAGACCTCAGATATCTCCCTACTACCACCAGTAGTTTTATAAGGCAGGGGAGAGGACCTAAGATATCTCCCTGCTAGTTTTATAAGGCAAGGGAAAAGACCTCAGATATATCTCTTCTAGTTTTATGAGACGGGAGAAAATACTTCAGATACCTTGCTACTAGGTTTGAAAGGCAATGGAAAAGACTCCAGATATCTCCCTACTAGTTTTATAAGGCAGGGGAAAAGACCTCAGATATATCTCCTCTAGTTTTAGGGGATCTTGCTACTAATTTTATAAGGCAAAGGAAAAGTCTTCAGACATCTCCCTGCTATTTTTATAAGGCAAGGGAAAAGGCCTTAGATATCTTGCTACTACTTTTATACGGCAAGGGAAACGACTTCAGATATCTCCCTGCTAGTTTTATAAGGCCAGGAAAAAGACTTCAGATATCTCCCTGCGAGTTTTATAAGGCAAGGGACTTCAGACACTGGTCCGTGCTGGTGTCGCTTGGCTTTTACTGCTACTTCTGTTTGGGTTAGGAACATCTTCTGATTCTGAAATCTTCCTCTTGTAATAGCTTGCACTTCCTCCTATCCCATAGTGCGTTTTCACGATGGCTACCCCTCTGACTGATACAGCAGAGCTTTTCTCTTGGAGACCTATATAAAATCGAAAAAACCCAAGTTTATGATAGAGTCGCTTACGCATCGGAAATGTATACCTTGAAAAACAAGAAGAAGAAGAAGAAGAAGAAGAAGAAGAAGAAGAAGGAGAAGAAGAAGAAGAAGAAGAAG
>JAOWAY010423358.1:0-14120 GCA_028565895.1 Goniobranchus geometricus | reverse complement strand
AGAGAGAGAGAGAGAGAGAGAGAGAGAGAGAGAGACTGAGAGAGAGAGAGAGAGGGAGAGAGAGAGAGAGAGAGTCTGTATTTTCTGTAATTGAATTTTTTAAAAAGGGTATCCCTTAATATACAAACTGCATCTCTCTTGTTTATCCTGATGGTAACAGATGTGGTTAGCCACAGAAACATAACTTGTAATTTTAATTTTAAAATACACTCATATGACCCACCATTAGACATAAGACCATTGTAATCAGTTCCCATAGAAGTAACAAATGGACAAGAGGACACAAACCTTCTTGAATCCTCCCCTTGCATTGTGCAAGCTGAGCCATTTCAGTCCAGGCCAGCGGAAGATTGACATGATCACCTTGTCCTCGATGTTTTACACCACATCTTCTCTATAAATAAGGAGTATGACATGAGCAAGTCTTATTCCTTTCTCATATTGAAACATTTGCATTTAGAATTTGATTTTGTAAAGAGAATTTGTGATAAAGCATTTGCATTTGTTTTATATCAATGTCGTAATAATGCCATATTGGTCAACTGAAATCATATTTAGAACAGAATATCTGCCTACATCACATAAAAAGAAAATAAAGAGAAAGGCTTTAAAAAAAAAACTAAAAAAAAACCCTATCACAAAAGCAAGATTTACAATCATACAAATGGATGAACACAATGCAAACTATACCAGATAATTCATTTTTGTATAAAAGGATGAACACAATGCAAAACATGTTTCATTTCTGTTCATACATAAATTTAAGAGGTGGAACAAAATAAGAATGCTGAGGATTTTAAGATATTCTGCATTAGACAAATATGCATACAGAACTTTATTTACAATTAATTGAGTACCTGCTGAATTTATTTCAAAAGCTTCTATGTATATTCAAAACATAAACTGTGCTTTATTTAAACTTTGCTAGGGATCTGCTTCAATCCCCAATCAGTAGCTTTGCCAGATATTGCCATTTTTTAACCTTTTCCTGATATCCTTCTTAATTAACATTTGCATAGGCAGTTGCTTGCAATGTCAATGTTAATAAAACTAGAACAGAGATATTGCAAAATAAAAGAGACTGCAGTTTCATCATTTACAAACCTTTGATCTTTCCAAGAGTTTTCTTGCTTTTTCTTCATATGCCTCCTTCTCATCATAATCCTTAGCAGAATTGAAATGTTGAACAAATTCCTCTGTGACTTCGAGGGGATTTCTAAAACAAGTATATTTAGAAAGAAAAACTTTCAGATCTTGTCATATTTTGATAGAAAAAATATATTTCTCCCTCGGTTGTCAGTAATATAATTCAGCATTCGAAAAATCTGCTTTGTTAATGTTTTATAAACCAGGTCCTTCAAAATCCTCAGAGAACAATGTCAAATGGATTTCATCTCATAATCAATCATCATCGAATATTGCTGAAAGAAATAAGTAATAATGGTTTGATGACCACTCTTCTTTCAAAGTTTGCAGCATGAAATCAACTTTTATATGCAAATATAAATAAGTAAGAATAGGTCATCAGAAAGTCATGAAATTTACTCTACACCAAGTGAATCATCTGTTTAAAAATTTACATTCCCTTCACCCCACCAAAAAAACCAAACTCTTAAGTCCCCCGAAAACAAATAAACAAAAAAGGAAAACTCCCATGACTAAGCAAACAAACAAAATCTAAATTTCACCTTTGAGTGTATGCTGCTCTCTTAGTTTTTATACTTGACAGATAAGTTTGTTTCAGCAATCTTTCTTGAAGTTCCAATCTCTGACTGCTTGAGATGATCCCAAATTTGTGTACAACTGGTACTTTTGTGATAGGCATGTTTCTTTGCTGCTTGACTTGCAATGGTCATGACTTGAAAAATATGTTATTTTGGGGATTGATGAGCGAAACAAGGTTTGACAATACATCTTTAATATTACAGGATGTCACAAAATGTTGGGCACCTATTCTCAACTGAACACCCTAAACATAAGGAGCCAATCTTTTATGAAATTTTACACAATGATGAAGAAATTCAGGGGAAGATAGGTTTAACAAGATCAAATTGATTAACCAAAACGCAATTGTCAAGTGGTCATTACAAAAAGGTCACTTGAGGTCATAACTGAACTTCAAAAATGAAATAAAATGCAGTCTTTAGGTGAAAGAAAGGGATACTTACAACGGATTCTTAAAAAAAAAAGTTTACATTTAATGCAGACTTAGTTGACTTTCGGTTCAGTATGTGTTTTACAACAAAAAATTTCAAAGTTGCAAAGTTCAAAGCGTAAGTTCTATGTACGAGCCGCGCAACCATCGACATTCATGGATATGAACCTGATAATGTCTAATGACCCTCTAGCATACCTCTAAATCGATTCTCCTCAGAGCAGCACTTAAGTTTTCATATTTCAATGATCGTTGTCAGGTTGTTTTTATAAACCAGGT
Organism: Goniobranchus geometricus; assembly: GCA_028565895.1. Taxonomy (NCBI): domain Eukaryota; kingdom Metazoa; phylum Mollusca; class Gastropoda; order Nudibranchia; family Chromodorididae; genus Goniobranchus; species Goniobranchus geometricus. Next base: position 11,686 of record JAOWAY010423358.1, on the reverse strand, counting down.
CCTTCAAGAATCCCCTTTGAAAAACGTCAAACGAATTTAAATCTGGCCTCTGCGGGGCCCATTGGTATACATCTTCGGAGCTTATAACTCTTTCTTGGAATTTGCTGTGCAGCCACATGCGCAGCTTTGCAGCAGTGCGGGGGGTTGCCCCTCAAACAAGCCCAAAACCATTGAAGAATTTGGATGTAGCAGTTGGCAGTCATCGTGGTGCAGTCCCCTGTTATCCTAAAACCAAAATGTTCCTATGGCTCTAGGGTGCTATCCAAGCTGTGCATTTTGGTACAGGTAGAATTACTCCTGATTTCCCTAGTATCAATCTCATTTCGAAAGTCATGACATCTTTAGATGAAACCACTGACTGGGGTAGGTCATTGCATTTACTGTATATATGATGGTAAAATGAATTTTTCCCTCGGTTTAGGTGACATCTAAGTTTGAAAAGCTTGTTTTCATGGCCTCTCATATTTTGGGTTTGTACCAGGATTTGGAAAAGGTCTGCTACTTCTGTGTCATAGTTGCAACTGGTTTTCTTTTTAACTATTGTCATGTTGCCCCTACTGCCCCTACATGTCAATGGTTGGAATCCTCAATTTTTGAAGTTGTTCTTCTTACGGTAAGTACTTAATTGTTAGAGACTTATTTTATGGCCCTTCTTTGTACATTTTCAGTTGAATCGATGTGTTATTTAAGAATGGATTCCACACTGAGTTGGTGTATTCTAAATAAGGTCTGACCAAACTAGTGTATAAGATTCAGATTGAATGGAGGCCCAAATATTCAAATTATTACTCTCAAAATTGAGTTTGCTTTGTTGACTTTCCTTGTGATGTTCTTTCTAAAGGATAATTTGTTGTCTATATTACATCAACATCTTTTTCTGATGACGAATCCTGCATCGGTGTTTGATCAGGGTTCAGGGTGTAATTTTGTTACTTTATTTATTGTCAAATTCTCAGTGTCTTGCTTCTCAGGATAAAATTTGAGTAACCATTTGGAGGGCCATTCATGCTTAGCATGTATGCCTTTTTGATATTTTTCACAATCATCAACATTAAAGATATAAGCATTAACGTGACCATGAATCAAAAAATGCGATTCATTACTGAACCAGATGTTTTTGACAAAGTCTTACCAGGTCCCAATGATCAAAAGTCAAAGCCATTCCGTAAAACCACAAGTCAGACTGGTGCAGACAAAATGCACATTTTAAAAAAGGCAATGGCTGTCAATCAATCCCAGGCCAATGTATAGGCAGTAGACTGGCGATAAGTCCCATGGACCGACAAATAGCCTGTCGACTGGAGCTTGGTTCAGGGGACCAGCAAACACTTTGCAGGTTGGAGATCAGGTCAATAAATGTCTCAAACTTTAAAATTCAGAATGTGGAATTTGTTTGCGAGAGTAAAAACTACTCAGGAAAATCAGTCAATATTACTACCTGACACCTTACTTTAACAACAGCCATCTTGTGTGCTGTTATTCCAACAATTGTACTCAATTACTGTAAACTCTTCATTTTTGTTATATCATAGGTACATTTCTTCTTTCAGCTGAATGGTGTTAACATTTCATGAGCGCATTGTGGTTGTCTGTCGTGACATGTTAAATAAATGTACCTTTTTAGTGTGTATATATGTGACCTGATCGACTCTTAGTTTGGAAAATGATTATTGTGAAATACAGCGGTGAAATGGAATTCCCCTATTACTCATTACTAACTTCCTGTAGAAAATACAGTAACAGTAATAATAATAATGATGGACACTTTCAGAGCACCTCTCAAATCAAATGCAAGGTCGAGGTGCTTCATATTGTAAAGCTATACAACCTTAAAATAAATTTTAGACATTATATACATAAGACAAAAATATTAATCAGTATCAAGGACATCGTAAAATTATCACATTTTAATATGCCATTAAAAAAACTCAAAAATCGAAACAAACCCAACATTATATATACATGAGAAAAATATTAGGTCCTAGGCCTGAAGAGCCATAAAATTTTGTATGATTGTCTTGATTTACATAAGGGATTTGCATGAATGAATTTATAATGATCATTATAACACCTGGTAAGGCGAGGAACGGAGAATTAAGCCTTATATCTCGGGATACCAATCTACATCTAAGGGCTTATAGATCAGATACACCGATCAATAGCCACTCCGTTAGAAAAAATATGAAAATGGTAGCTTTTTATGGAACCACCCATGTGTTATAAAAGTACTTTGATTATAAGCAAATTTTCCATAACTTCTGTTCCTGAGTTGATTTTACTTAGAACAGAGTTCGATATAGGCCTAAGTGAGTAAATATTTACAGAAATGACATGAATTCACAATGGAAAGGCTTTGAAAGGGTGTCCACCATTTTGCTAAAATGCTGCTCGGCCATAATTTGTCAGTGGAAATCCTTGTCAATTGTCAGGACATTTTTATAGCACTTATATCAATCATGTAACTTGTTCATGACCCTTCACAAAGACATTTTATTCCCCTGAGGAGGCATAGCATAGTTCTAGTAATGTCTTCAGACTACAGGACTACGTTACTCAATACTCCTCCGACAAGACATAGAAATATCATAGATTATAGATATTTATTTAGATCAAGATAATATGAATTCTTTTAATGTCACACGCATGACGAAACATTCTGTGGGTTTAAGGGATGAAATTTTTTTCTTATATTATGGGCCTCACCGCTATATAATGGCCTTCTCGTTCATTTGTAAGTGATGGGGTTAACTTTCAAATTGATCTAACTTCAATATTACGTTTCCGATAGAGGAGAGGAAGCCATTTTGTTGTTATGGACAACAACAAAATCCCTTGAGCACTCTCCTATCACAAAAAGTAGGCTAAGTCTTAGTTTTCATGGGTTTCGATTTCTATTAGGCCCAGGCTACCTAACTAATTAAGATTGGAACTCTGTGGCCTAGGCCTACCCACAAATTTGGAGCATGGTGTGAACATAGATCTAGACTGGTCTGCTTCTGCTACCCATTTTGCCCTCATACATGAAATAACTCAATATATAATTTATTTTATTGTTAAGTGCAACCTCATTGTATTATTCTGATCAGATGTTCGATTCTTCCATAGGTTACGAAATAAATAATGGTGAACAACCACTTCAAATAAAAGAGAGTTCCTATGTGTTAATTTTTCTATTTATGTCCCTTGCCGAAATATCATGTTTTGTTCTTGACAAACTGAAAGTAGAAAGTAGAAAGCGCACGGGTTACGAAGTGTGAAATTGTCATTCACTCGACGACATGGGTCAAATGTTGTCTTGGAAGTGTTCTGCCTAAATCAGTCACTCATCACATAATAGACTACTAGTTTTTTTTCTGGATCTAGACCTTATCTAGGAGGCTTCATGTATTGTGACGGACCCAGATAAAAACGCTGGGACTTCAAAGGTCAATTCAATATGTTGTTTTGAGTTGCGTTTTTTTCATTAGCCCAATATTTATCTGTCCACGGCACTTAAACGACTGTATCGGTCCCTAGCGTTCTGATTTCATTTGACAGGAGGGGGATTGCCAGACAAGCCCAAAAGTAGCCAAATGAAGGAAAAATATCAAAAATAATTCGCTCTATAAATTGAAACTAATGAATTAATTAATTTACCGGGCTTTTCAATTTCACTCTGAATTTCTTAGACAGTTGTAGAAGTAGATCTACATCATCAAGGGCAGTGCCATAATGCTCCCTTCAGAGAAATTGGTCTATTTGGGAAGTGAGGGTTGTATTGTACACTCCCATGTAACTTTTTGGACGACTTTTAGCGTTCAGTGAATTTTGGGGGACCAATACACTCCAACAAGAAAATATCGACAGGCACACTTACATACAAACATAATAAAAGGAAGAAATTCTGTATGTTCCGCCCACTGTAGCCGACAGGGGAAATAACTCTAGTATATAAAGAGGGATTCGTTTGATGGGGTGGATATAAAAAGTTGGGGTTTGGTTTTTGTGGGGGAAGAAAGAAGTAAGAAAGTAAAGAAAAAAGATTTGTGTCTTTTAATTGTCTTACTGTCTCTATGGCTGTGTGTCACGTCACTACTCTGTGTCTACGTTATGTCTATCTTGAGCATAGTATGTCTGGCTTTGATACTGCCGGGTTAGCTGTCTTTTTTAAAATTGTGACCATCTCCTTAAACAGTGCCGTACCCGCGTTTCCCATCGACTTAGAATAGAAGACACTTAAGTACATTGAAAAATGGCAGCCAAAATCTTCATTTTCGCCTCGACTCGATCATTTAAATAGGATAAATCTAATGATATGTTAATTTTAGTGGCTTATAAGTGTCATAGAGGTATGTATAAAAGAATGTAGTTTTATTTCATATAAATTTTAAGATGGAAGAACAAAATGTTTATAAGTGAGAAGTATGAGGACCGTTTGGATTATCTCCCCAGTAAAGAAAAAGAATTTGTCTCTTTTTCAGTTGTCTTACTGTCTCTATGTCAGTGTGTCACATCACCACTTTGTGTCTACGTCATGTCTACCTTTAGCACTTTTATAGTTAAAAATAAAAGTGAGTTGAAAAAAAAAACCCACCTCAATTACTACGGTATCGAAGGCAAATTGATGATACGAGTACACCTAGTACAAACTCAACAACGATTCTTACTTCCGTAACTTTGTCAACAGCAATGGCGGCCATTTGTAGAAAAGTTTCTCCACCTTGATGCCTTCATCGTTTATAAACTTGTTATGTTTTGATTTGAGAGAAGCGTAAGCGCATTTATATCATGTAAAAATAAATAAATAAGATGTAAAAGATGTTAACGGAATAAAATTGCTATTAGTGAAAAACGGGCGGAACATATATGGAAGTTCTGCCAAAATTTCTGTACCATAGTCTTAAGAAAAAAAGAGCAATTGAAAGGACTACTTGGGTCTTGCAGACTTTGGAAATGATTAGTATGACAATGGGAGGCTAGGAAAAGGGTAGGCCTAGTTGTTGAATGAAATGCACTTTGATTGGAGGAGGCCTACTGAACTACAGCACAGAGACAGAGATCTCAAGTCTGAAGACAAAATCATGGAAGTTTCATCTTTATTGAAAGCCTTATCAACTTGTGACCCACACCGAGATATTCATGTGCTTCGGTGTCGGCTCTTTGATGTGAGTTCTGCTAGATAAAGCATTTTTTTAGTGCTTTTTCATTTAATTTGTTATCCCAGGCCTTGCCCATCCTAGTCCATCTTGGTTGACCACTGTAGGCAGTATCAAATATGTTCAATAGTCACTCTGTCTAAAATAGTCTCCAATCTATAATAAATTTTGTCTCAAAGAAGGGTGCGGTTGAGGGGCTTTGGGGAGAGATCGTTTTCTTTCCAGGCTCCCAAAACTGGGAACAACCTTCCTGAAACTTTAAGAAATACACCATCCCATGATTCTTTTTAAAAATCCTTAAAGACACATTTATTTGTTTATTATTTCTCATGAACTTGGCTATCTGTGATTTTTTATCTCTTTCATACGTAATACCCTCCTCTTTTCTTAATTTCCTTGATTGCATTTATCATGAATTGTATTATATATTTTTAAAGAGTATCACATACTTTTAGACCACCATAAATTTTTATGTATCATATATTATATCCTTTTTGAACATGCTATATGTATAATATCCTTTCTAAACATGTGTATACTATAATGTACAGTGCCTCGAGCTAAATAAGGAAAGGCGCTACATAAGTATTATTGTTATTGTTATTGTTTATGAAGGATGCATTTTGGCTGCCTTATGTAGTGGTGTACATGTATTTTCCGCAACTATCTGAGCAATGGTCTCTCTGCTCACATCAAACGATTTACGATTACCGTGAAATTTGGCTTTCATAGTGATTGTTCAACTGCATCTTTCGTTTTATTCTTACCAAATCACTATACAGGAGAGACATGGTGACTATGAAAGTGAAATGTTGAGTGAATGGAAAGGTTTATGTACATGTAATCACGTTTCAGTCAACCTGCCTAGTAATAATCACATAATGTAGATGGACACTATACATTCATGGCGATTACATTTGTGAACATGCATAAGAAACAAAAGACAGGAAAAAAGGGAATACACGTGTTTATTAAAAGAAGTAATTGTTCTGTCTTTCCAAGTCGACCTAAAAGCCATAGACTGCATATCAAGGCATGGCCATATGGTCACTCTAAGAGGGTGAAGAAAGTGAGGGGAGGGGTGTTCACTACAGATAGGCAAAAGGCGATTGGCTAAAATTACACAGGCCTGCAACGCTCAACAATCTTTCAGCCAGTGGAAACCGGTGAAAAGTAAAATGATTGCTGCCTCCATTGTGATGGTGCAATGACCTTTTAACTAATGCAACAAATGTTGGGCCTACTCATAATATATACTGGGTACATTAGGCCCTCATTTTATTACCCATACGGTATGCAATGTCCCATTCATTCACTTGTATAAGTGCAATTTAACGAATTAACAACAAATAATGTTGTGTTTTTTAAATTTTTCGCTGGGCAAAATGGACACTTAGGCGAAGTTCCTGATTTGGTACCGGCCTCTTTCAGGTCTGTTTTTTTAAAGCAAAAATTATGTTTTGTACCAAAAATGGCCACATAGGCGAAATGGCCACCGAGCAGGCGGACAGATAGCCGACCACTACTGTACCACTAACTTTAGGACATCAGCAATCTTGGCGGTACAATGGTGGTATTATGAAAATTGTACTGAGACATGACATACCATAGAGTGTGCTTTATTTCGCACAAATACTGTGTGCATATCTCTAATATTTTGATGTTTTTTGTGTTGATTTGTCTTTCTTTTGATTTTTTGTGTGTTTTTCTTGCTATGTTTTCTTTCTCTTTTTCACAAGGATTCACAGGTAGACTAGATTGCTTTTCCTCAACAGTCTTAGACTTTATGGCCTAACTTCATCATCGGCACTAGTTCATAGAATGGGTCTTTATGTAGCAATGAAATTTGTCCTTATTTTGTCGTGGATTTACTAGATCTAGATCTAAAGTCTGTCATGTTTATAAACACGTAGTTCCAACAACATACCATACAATGCCGATTTCACTATGGCACCATTGTGTGATCTTAGGAATAGGAGGTTAGGTCTACATGTACTCCAATGCCATTTCTTACTAAACTACAGGGACTGGTCAACACAGCAAGTGTAATCATCAATACTACCTGTGAGTCTTGTTGATTGTAGTCTACTGGAAAGCAAGAGGTTGGGTGGAAAGTGTGAAGCTTCAAATCTATTTGTCTTCCCTTTGTAAAAATTGCGACATGACAGTGCCACATGTTACCATCCTGCATTAAAATGTGGCCTAGTTGTAGGTAAATGACCCAAATTTCGCATCTGCTGGGCAATATCTGTTCATGATCCAGGATGTATACTACGTTGATGATAACATAGATAGAATGGCCTAATTGAAACAGTGAGCAATTCAATGTCAGGCATGCAGATTCGACCCCTGACGTTATGTTGTTGGGGTGTGCCCATTTGCTGTTTATGTATAGGCATACGCCACCACCATTTTTCTTTCCTGAAGATAATGTGCGGTCATGTTGTATCGAGGAAAAACCATCCAACGCAGTGCAACTGTGATCAATATCTGGTCTCAGCTATGTCTACGTCATGGTGAGGGGGTAAGCATAGCGATATTCGTGTTGGTGATGACAACAAACTGACAGTTCGTCCAATTTCTTACAAATAGATTGGGCGTTGGTAGACGCAAGGGATGGGAGGAAAGTGGAAAGGTTTTGATTTTCGGCGCTTGTTTTTGACTCTAAGCTATAAGACCACCTTTTCTCCCCGTTTCCGAGTTGAATGGTTAAAGGGGGAAGAACTCTACTCACTGCTATCTTGACATGGGGCCGAGCAAGGGGGCAAAATGACCGGCTATACACAATGGTAGGTAAAGAATGTTGGTGATTCGTAATTTGTAATTTTGACAACATAAATGAAATTGAAGGGTGGAAAAAATCCATTTGAATTCAAATAAAATACTGGGGTAAAATAGGACGTCAACAATATCCATAACAGGAACTAGAATTGTGAGAACTGTCAAGTATGGTATACATATTTACCCTAGTAGCTATTGCCGTTTTACCAGAAGTGACATTGGGTGAGTATTGGCTTGCTGGCCTATTTTGATTTTATCTGGGGGCCATGTGGCAGAGGAATCGGGTTACTAAGGTCTAAAACCTCCATTTCAAAGGGAAATAATAATGAAAGAATGCAGTGAATAAAGGCACAGTGGCAATAGTAATGGGAATATTGGTGTCTAATTGGCGTACACAAGGCAAACAGTTGAATAAGGTGAATTTGTAGGCCTAGATATGTGTTATCACTCAATAACAAAGCCATGAAGCAAGGCAAAAGATTAATATAACTTGCAATTCCATTGGCTGTTCTTTAAACTACAGTAAAGACTTTACCTAGGCCAATTTCCTAAAAAGTTGAATGAGCCAAATATAAGGCGAAAGCAGGAAGGTCACACTAGCTGGTTGAGGAAGCCCAACTTCAATGCTCGATAACAAGCTGGGATCCAGTGTAAAGGTTAAAATAACTTGCAACCCTATTGGTAGCTCTTTAAATCATATTGAAGACTTCTTCAGGGTCAATTTCCTTATCATTACATACAAATTTTTCATTCAGTAGGGTCAGAGTCCAATGTGTTCCATATTGCGCCGGCGTGTTTCCCAGCATTTGAGGTCAGGGATGTTTTATAATATATTGTCTTGCTTCTCTGATTGAGCAAGGCACACATTACACGTTATGCAATAGCTTTACGAGAGTTAAATCAATAGATCATAAAATATTGTTCTTGGAGGACAGTTTTCTTTATTCTTAAAGAGCATTCTGATGACTGGGTGCCTTCTCTGCATCATGAATTCACTATGTGAATTTAAAGACTGCTCTGAATGGTTGATAGCGCATGGGTACCATAAATTGTTGCTTCCATAGACTCCTAAAGTATTGAAGTTGTGTTTCATGGGATATCTGTACGAGTAATAACTGACAGTGTTCTATTTTTACAGTCATATCAGGAAAACTTTACTAGGTAATAAATGAAAAAAAAAAGGGATTGAACACATCATCGTTGTAGTAGATACCAAGCATATCAGGAGCTGTTGTAAATGAACTGGTGTTTATCATGTTTTGCATACTCTAAGTGCCAATATTTTAATTCAAAATGTCTCATTAGATTCGGTATGGCTTCTTTTAAAGAACTGATACAAAATGTCTCATTAGATTCAGTATGGCTTCTTTTAAAGAACTGATGCTCTTCATATGAACCTTTTGTAAAATAATTACCCAGATACATGTGTATTTCCTTACTTTTTCGGTATAGCGAGGGTTTGCGCGATAAGAATGCGTAATTTTCCAACTTGTTCTGTCAAATGAACTTTTTTAGAAAATTTACGCTCCCCGTCACAGATAAAGTCCAAAAGGGCCCATTCCTGATAGCCGGCACTTAAATCAATGTCCACCAATTCTACTGGTTCACCTGAAAATTCAGAGTATTTTTCATTTAAAGTTAACGACCATATAAATCAACATTCTGATAAAATATTACGTAATATGATGAATACAAGATATATAACCAAACTTACAGAGAGACACAAAACTCCCCCCAAATATTTACAAGTTTGATAAAAAGAAGTACAGTAAAAGGCACAAGTCAAAAAGGCAAAGATACACTCTCCGATAAATGCTTAACTCATTTTTTTGACGTTTTTCGTTAATACAATTTATGAGTGTTAGACATTGAGTTCTTCACTTTGCTATGACCTTTAATGCATTTGGTTATTAATAATTAATAAAGTACTCATTAGAAGTGACTGAGTATGCCAAACAAAGATACTGAGTAAAAAAAAGCCATGCTTTTCTTGCATAGCTAAAAAAAAGGGGTAAAATTGAGTTAGGCATTTATTGAGTGAGCATGAAGATATACAAATTCTGAATGTCAGCTTAATATCTGGGAGTACTTGCTGAAGTAGTTAAATCAATCGATGCATGCTGTCAGCCAATGACTTTTCAATGAAAAATATTTACCGCTGTTAATTCAAAAAATTTTCAAATGGATCTGTACAATATGCAGTATAATTCACTTCTTGAATGAAGACAATGCCATGCTTGGAAAAATGTTTGTTTGCCCTCTGCAATATATATAATTACAATTGATTCTTCCACAGACCTGGATTAAAAGTCCTGTACCCATTACTCATGGCATACAATATTATTACCATGATAATTTTATAAGGTGTGGTAAGTCAATTAATAATTGAAACAAATCAATAGTCATAGTTACCATGTTTCTTGACCAAACTGTGGTAAATATCTGGCTTTTCACTTTCATGCATGAAGTGTCTGAGATAGTGACGCTCTGCCTTCTCCCTTTCTGTTGCACTCACTTCACTGCCATTCAGGATATTCACATTGGGAAGACTGAGAAAAAGAGAGCATCAATAAAAGAAATGAGTTACTTCAGTGACTATAAACTGCCATTTGCTTGTCAAGATGTAGATACGAAAGTTTTGAAGACCATATTTGTTTTCCTTGAGGGACTTTAATCTTCAAGGCTGATCTCATCATAGTAAAATTATAGGCATGTAAGAATAATCTGCTTTCTCTTTCATCTTTTTCGTTTCGTTGTACTAAAGTGACTTTTCATCCTCACTTGTTCCCTTTTTTCATCTGAACATTACCAGAAATATTTGTGGGTTGCCAGAAACAGACATTAATGTTCTTTAGAAGGGTCTTTAGCAGGATGCCTTCTAAATGCAATTGAAGCTTAGGGTTGGAAAGATGTAAAAGAAGAAATTGCAGGGATTAATGTCACCAAAGTGGGAGTTTTCAATTTTTTTACTTAATCTTTCCATGTTTTCTTGCCTTCTATAGGTTTATTTTGCATTTTTAACATTCTCAGTTTACTGCTACTCCCATATGGGTGGAAAGCACGGACATCTGAAAAATTGACTGTTCATTCAAGTTGGCACAATTGGAATTCAAGCTACAGTTTTGGGTTCTGCGAGCCAGTGCCATGACCATTACAAACCAATCTTACTTATATATATATATATATATATATACATACCTTTAGGTCTCTCAAAACATTCCACTTTTACATTAGTCAAAAAAAAAGATACAAAAAAACCCCATCCCAAACCAACAAAAAACAAACCAAAACAAATAAAAACAAAAAACAGTGAAAAAACAAATAAAAAGATCCCCCCCCCTTCCCCCAAACATGCACAACATATCAAATGTAATTTGAAAACGATATTAATCAACAACTGCAAATTATTACGTCAAATGTATCAAGAAGAATGGTTTGAGACTATCTTCATATATTTCTGATGTTTAAGGGCTTTAACCAACTTGAAATGTAGGCCTACAGTGGGTAGTATTAGTAGTATGATAATAATTCTGCATTAGAAAATAAAGTCACTATTATTCACTAAAAAATTGAAAAGCATTGAACTTCCTTTAATGAAAACACCATGTAAATTAGGAGCCTTTTCGATTTGTTAAGAAAGATTAACTCGATCTAAGTAGCTTTATTTCAGATTTGAAAAAAAACCCCACTAGCATAGAAATACCTGCGGGGGGGAAACCAACCCCTACCAGGCGCGTCCCCAGGCTGTGGATAGGGGAACGACCTCTAGA
>JAOWAY010423247.1:0-14126 GCA_028565895.1 Goniobranchus geometricus | reverse complement strand
GGCCAATAGGGATGAGTGGAGAGCGTCTGTGGAGGCCTTATGTGCCACACGGCACGAAGGAGATAGGTAACAGGTAAACAGCACAAGGTGCAGTCCTTTGTCAAACCGAGAACCTGACGGTTACAAGTCAAACATCTTGAATCCACAGCCACATTGCCACGAAAAAGATCATAAAGAATACTTGGATGTCACAAGACAAGGAAACGTTAGGATTCGACTCTTCGGGAAATAAGGACTGGCCGTATATCTCAGAATGTTCAGGAAAAGATAAAAAAGATTGTGCAACAAAACAGCTGGACATACAGATAGTTGTAAATGAAAAAGCCTTTTTCCTAAACTCAATATCCCAAATTGAAAGTTTGATTTTTTTTTTTCCTTTGCAGAAAAGTCAACTGCCACAGAAAACAGAGATAATTTTGTGAAAAAATTAAATCATAGAGATTTTTCTAATCACAGTGGAGTTTTCTTAGCACATTTTGATAACTTTTTTTTTTGAGTCCTGCTATTGCCTTCCTCAGCTAAAGATAAGAATAAATTTTTATTGCAAATGCACATACCGAGTTTTGGAAAAACCTTCAATTGTTTGTATGTAATTCCAGGTGATCACAGACTAGGTCATGTCTTCTCCGCTTACTTCATGATGCCATTTCTAGGTGTGAGCCTCGCTCTACTCTATCATAACTGGTAAGGCAACTGATTTTTTTTAAATTGAACATAAGTAATTTATTGATTTAAGTTCTTGTTTTGCTTTCTTCTGCCAAGAGATCCCAAAATTTCAGCCACTGAAGCAATGGCATTCTATCATTATTTCCAGACATTAAGCCACATCAGACTTTGATTTTTAAAAAAGATTTTCCCAAAGACAAGCCTAGGCAGCACCGGTCTAAAAGCTGAGGACTTGAAAGAATCAAAGCAGAAGTAACAGTGTCAATAATAATGAACACTACTTTCAGTTTTCAAACCTCTACTCGTTTCTTCATTACCACATAGTTTCATGTCTAGATCTGTATCGAGGCAGTCTTCACGGTGCAATGTGGTCGGACGTCAGTGTTCAATGTCTGTAAGTCTATAACTGAAAGTAAAAGTTTGAAAAACAAGAGTACCGTGTACCTCTTGCTCATCATAGGAACGAATGGAGTCTTATCAGCCAGCTGCTTGTAACATGGAATGGGCATGAAGAGAAACATAGTGCAAAGGAAAACAGCCTCACAAACTACGCCCAGGGCCTGTGGTCTGGATAAATGAAAATTGTCATTAAAATTTGGTTTTATGCCTACTTTAAGTTGTTATTGGAATCAACTTATCTCGAATTAATCGGCTACCGGAAAATCATCTTCTGTTAGTATATAGCACTTGTCCTAATTTTTCCATATATTCATATTTCCAATATATATTTTGGACAAAAAAAAAGAAAAAAAAAAGAAATATTTTGTAACTAGCTCATCATCACAAATACATATTTCAAAATGTTTAGAGTGTAGGTTAAGATGTAGGTTTAAACAAAAGTACCGTGTACCTCTTGCTCATCATAGGAACGAATGGCTGGCAATACCAACTCCTTGTAGCGATGAGGCAGTTCAAGAATGACTTGATTTAAAAAACTTTCTTTTTGGGGGAGGCTGCTTGGTTGAGCGGTTTGCGTTGTCTCTTCATGGCAAGACAGAAGATGTGAAAGCGGATTTTCTGCCTTCAATTCCTACTGGTGCAGGACTTTCCTTTGTATTGTATTGTCCTCTGTCCAACTACAACTTGCTCTCATATACCGAGTAATAATTTATGAGGATGACTTTTATTTCCCTTTTCATTATCGTTTACAGGTACCCATCACAGGTGTTTGTTGGAGATACGTACTGCTATTTTGCTGGAATGACATTTGCAGTAGTTGGAATCTTGTCACATTTCAGCAAAACCATGCTACTCTTCTTCATTCCACAAGTCTTTAACTTTATTTATTCTTTGCCTCAGCTCTTCCATTTTGTGCCGTGCCCACGCCATCGTTTGCCAAAGTAAGTCAATCTCCTTACACCAATTGGGTCTCTGTTTCGAAGGGCGTCCCTGGCTAAGTGGCGATTACACCTCGGCACAAATGGAGAGTCAAGAGGCATTCAAAATGTTCGGTACAAGCGTGCGTGACTGCGTGGGTTCGGGCCTTGTGAGCGCAGCCAAATCACTGACATTGCGTCTTAGGTTAAGGCACTTCCTTTCACTTATCTCCCTCAACTCAGGGGTGAATTAGTACCTAGGCTTTAAGACATGGCTGCAAGTCTTGTTCGGAATGTTTTGTGTTGTTGTTGGTCAGGGGAGTAAGGTGTCATCGTCAAGCACCATGAGCATTGTTACACTGTACCCTACCCTTAGGCAACTTGATGATTATTACCAACATAGATTATACCCACGTAAAGACAACCAAATATACCCCCCTGACTGTAACACTGAGTAAAGTAAAGATGGCAATTATATAGTGCGCGTCCCACGGCGTCTAGATCATCATCTGATGATCCGGTCTTGATCAAGCTGCGTCTTTCTATGTGTTGATAAGAAGCGGGATGGGTCCTGATATAACCGCAGCTTGGTTCTCGATTTAGGTTGAAAGGGGTTCGATACTCCTGCACGGCCGCATTTCAGAGTACCAAACTTTCCTTCAGGAGGATGGCGTATCCATGCTTAAGAGTGCTTTACAATGGCATTTTATCCCCCTGACCAATAGTAACACAGAATATGTAGAACAAGACTTGAAGCCTGATATATTTTCAGACATACAGCGCTGCTATAAGACCAAGTACTCATTCAGACCTGAGTCGAGTGAAGTGAGCGAAGCAAAGGGCCTTAACTAGGGACACACAACGCCCATGACTTGGGCGCACTAGCGAGGCTCAAACCCACGCGGTCACATACATATGCTTGCACTATGTCAAATGTCTCTTAACTGCCAAGATTTGATCCCCGCTTAGCCTTAGACGCCCAGGTCAACGTGAGTCAGTTAATGCATTGTGTCAACAAAAAAAAAAAGAATGAAGTCAGAAGGAAGGAATGTCAATTTCCAAGGTTTGTATGAGTCCTGCCAAACTTGGAATTTTGTGTCTATATTCCAAGGCATGGAAAATGCTTGGAATTTTGTGTCTATATTCCAAGACATGGAAAACTCATGTATTTTCAGTAAACTGGCAAAATTCTTGCTAAAGTCTTGGAAAGACAATACATTTTCAACTAGGTCTAGATCTATTGTAAAAACATTTCCTTCTAGGCTTAGCCTTTACACACTCTGAAATATCTGGTGATTTGGGCCTATTCAGGCTGCAATACAAAAGTTCTCACATCCCTTCTTTGTACTAAATGCATTTGAGAAGTGTACCATACTGTATGTTTGCATGCTGAAGGAATGATTTTCTTCCAAAATGAAGTTATTGTCTTGGAAAAAAGAAATCTGGTTTTGAAGACTGTGGAAAGGTCTTGTCACTGAAAATCTTCTGCTCAGTATGAGCCCAGATTACCAGTCATAGTAGTCTTGTCACGGAAAATCTTCTGCTCAGTATGAGCCCAGATTACCAGTCATAGTAGTCTTGTCACCGAAAATCTTCTGCTCAGTATGAGCCCAGATTACCAGTCATAGTAAATACAGGAATGTTTTACACACTGGTCATTGAGATTTAAATAATCACAGGGTGTCCAGCAAAGTCGGAAATTTGCAAAAAGGTTGGAGGTTTCACATTCAAGGGGAAAGGTTTGAAATAGTCAGAAATTGGGGTCCATGTAAGAAAAAAAAGTCGGGAGGTCGTAAAATGACAAAAACATCCGAGTGAAAAGTACAAAAATCAATATTGTGGGAGAAGTGTTTTACTGTTTCAACTATAGCAGATCTTTTTGAGACATACACGGCTTCTTGATAATGAATAACCCACCGTAGTATGAAATAAAATTCTGAAACATAGGCAAAAGGATGTAAGGATAGCCACTGTGGCTGATATAACCTACAATTTTGAAAAGGGACGTTAAATTCCCCTAATTAACTAACTAAGATATGTTGGTTTTGGAAAAAGCTGGCTTCATTCAATGCCTGGCCAGCAGACCTGAACACAAGCCAATTTTAAGGACAGGGTGTTTCTGCTTCGGATGAAGACACATGCTTGATTGAAATCCTCCACAAGCACACTTTCAGAGTGATATTGGATGCTCCTTACATGATTAATGCACTGGTATGTAAGGTGCATACTGCCGTTTTCATTTGAAAGGTTCAGAGACTACAAAGTGGTAAACTGATACAGCAATCCCAAAAAGATGGGCTGAAAGAAGAAGAAATTAAGCTATGACTATGTTTGATTTAAATACATTGAGGGCTAATTATGGCACTAAAATACATGTGCACAATTCAATTTGGAGCTTGCAATAACTAGCAGCCATGAGTACTTCTGGATACTTCTCAATAACAATATAAATTTCATTGGAAAAAAAAAATGCTTTCTCATTGTCAGCATGCATTATAAGGAGTCATTATCTGGCAACAAATGTATTGACCAGATCAAGTACCTTAACTATGTACATGACACATGCCTTGAGACAAATGTTAAATTCTTCAGCTGCGAAAATAAAAATGGAATTAAAAAAATGTAACTAGTTTTCATCACCTCCTTTAGAGAATTTTCACTAAGAGAGAGCAGGTCAATGTGGAATTGCCACGGCATATGAAATTAGACCTTGTCGATAACTGGTAATAATAGCTTAGCCAAGTACCACCATCATACGCTGGTAGTACCGACGACAAGTATTCTGTCCATGTGTATAGACCTGTAGAAAAAAGCATTTTGTTCAGAGCGTCAGACAAAGGTTTAAGCAGGCAAAACAATAGCATAAATGTATTAAAAACATGGCACAAATCTATTCATTTATTTCATCCTTTAGTTGTTTTTTTTATCGATTGGTCAGGCTACTCGAAATTATCCGGCATCATCTGTTCCTGAGAAAAATGCTGGACAAGAAATAACAGAACACCTTTAAAAGTAACCTTCACCTCGAATGGTTACAATTAGAATAATTGTCTAACTAAAGCAAATGTACACTATCATGCTCATGTAAACATGAGGTAACATTCCAACACTATAAAAAAAACAAAGCAGATTAGTTCAATAATGAACCTGTATAACTTTCCTAAAACTTAAAATGTTAACAGTCACCTGATCATTCTAATCTGTCAGCTAAAGACCCTGGAACCCACATGACATGTAAACTTTGAAAGTAAAGTTATTGAGCTAAAATAAAAACAGTGAATATATCATCATACACTTCATTAATAGCAAATTATGATGATTACAGAGGAGTAAACTGAATTTCAACACGCTTAACTTCAATTCATGGTTGATTTAAACAGCATAGAAAGGGCCGTTGTTTTATCTATATTTAGTGTGTCATGACAGCCAATTTCAACAGATGAGGTGTGAATCACTTAATTTCAACTCAAACTGACATGATCTTTTGGGGGAAAACCACTTTAGCCAGTTACGCACATCTCTTGGCCAATGCTTTGTTTTTGGCAGGCAACGCCATCCTTGAGAACATACACCTAGATGCACATGCGATCACACCAACTATGGGAAACTCCACCATTAGTCCCTGACATTCCCCTATGTACTAGGCCTACATCTACAGCGTGTGCAAAAATAAATTGCTCTCTTCTCACAAACAAGCACACATAAAATATACAATAAATCACATTTCAATCAATTTTCATGGTCCCATGGTGTTGAAATTAACTGCAGGCCTACTCTGTACTACCGTATGTCTACTTCCATTAAACCGAGTTCACAAACAGACGAGGTGGAATTTATTACGAAAAAAAGTTGTTCAGGGATATCCAAAAGAGTTTGCAAGTTTAAAAGGTGTAATAAAACACAAGATAAAATTCCTGACTTATAGATCCTCACTTCAAAATGAAGATGATGTGATGGGTGACTGACATTCCGGTAAATTTTCAAATGTTGAAGACATTGACCTCACAACCCAAACACTTTTATGAAAGTTTTGAAAATCACCCATCGAGTGTCTCAAACTTTCATTAAAAAAATGAAGATCCCACTCCCCAAAATTGTCATTGTAAATATTCATGAAATATATCACAATTCCAACAAAAAAGTAGCTTGATGCTCCCATGACTATCTGTCTTGTGAGTTATTACGAGAAATTTCAGAGATCCATGTTGAACAATTTTTGAAATTTGAAACTGGCTTGGTTTACCATAACATACAGGTAGTTTGTCTTTTCTTTTTGTTCTGAATGTCTCGGAAAACTGATAGATCTACATGTACCAGTATTTATTGTTATGGCATAGATCTAATTTGAATTTCTAAACACTGATGACATAAAAACAATTTAAGAACAAAAACTTTCACTTTTTGGGATTAAATGTAGCTACAAGATAAAAAAAGATCTTAAGATATTATTTTGGCCCAAAAAAAGAAAGAAAAGAAAAAGAAGAAATAAACTTGATTTCAATCCAAAGTTTGTGAAAAACTACTCTAAATTCTCAACATAATTTGTATAAAAGTGGCATTTGAGATCAGCATTAGAATTTTAAGGAAAAAGGAATTGAGTTTTTATTATAAATTGCTTTCAAAGCCATGCCTTGGAGTTAGGGATTATGATATATATCTTGTAAGAGGTATATTCTATCTCTTTCACAACGGTGTAAGTCCACTGCTCTATTAATAAATTTTTAAAAAAACTTTTCACACTCTGTAACGTTAAATGAACAGGTCAACTCTGCCAGCATAATTTCATATATAGGGACAATCAATTTTCTGGCACATTTCAAACATATATTATTCTGGCTGCTAGCCTTCATAAAAATGCTTACATTTAAATATCATACGTATAAATAATATGTAAATTCAATGACTTACTACTACATGCTCTCCTCGTTCATTAATTGTTCTCTCCACTTCCTGAACTTTGGCAAATCCTTGATTAACAGGAGTCATCTGAAGAATCAACTTCCCATCCTTGTAACTACAAAACACCTGTATTACAATACAGCATGGATATGTAATACATAGATGAGCTTTTATCTATATTACATGACAAACACATAATATTTCTGCTATCCCAACAAGAGAGTACAGACTCAAATTCAAAAGACTATCAGACTCAAATTCAAAAGACTATCAGACTCAAATTCAAAAGACTATCAGACTCAAATTCAAAAGACTATTTCATTTCATTATGACTATCATCAGGAAAGGAAAATTAATGCGAAGCATGCAATTTAAGAAATGAAAATAAAATTTGAATGAGATGAAAGAAGATAAAGAATATGAATTATCAAATACAGTATAATCCACAAAAATCCCAAATTAACATGTTTTCCAATTCTGAAAATTTCCTTCAATGTCTTTACTTAACAATTTCACTTATACTAGCTTTTTTTTTTTTGGCCTACTCGGCTTTATCAACATGCTTCTTATTTTTATGCATGCCCACAAACAAAGATGGTCAAAATGTTAAGTTTTCAACACTAAATGATCAACCTACTCTATAAGTCCATGTAATGGCTGGGTTCTAGATAAATACATTAGACCTTAAATACTATACAGTGACTCATGTGGTCTTCTCTCGCTGTCGACACTACTTCCCTACCTCCATTTTCTTCACCTTTGATCTCCCCTCACATATATATTGACATTTTCATATCAGTGACATCCTGTGCAATTGCCAAAGCAGGCCAATAGAGGCAAAATACTGTCATTGAAATAATCATTATATTTCTAAGAGAAATTTCAACAATAAGGACAAGAGAGTAAAACTTAAAACTTTTATCCTGAAAACTTAATCCATTAATTCAGCAAGTCAAAGTGTCAACTACTGTTTTGAAATAAAGTTTAAAAAAAAAAAAAAGTTAAGCTTCCTTCTAATTTCATTTTTAAAATAACTTTACATACGACAAATAAAGAAAACAGTTCATTAATATAATTTTTCTACATATCACCTGTCAAATCAGGTCGGCATTGCCCTGTCTTATAATTAGCACCAAAATGACATCAAACCAGTGACAGAGATACATGCATGAGGACATACACAACATTTATAAAATTTATACTAAACGAAACAAAAGACGGAAATGAAAACAAAGGCAACAAGACAAATATAATAACAAACTAGGGAAACCTGCTGAGGTGATACATATAAACGACAAAATTCAGTATGGATGTGTCTTTGAACTTAAATATGCAAGGGTGTTAAGAAACACAGGGTTTGTAATGAACGCATTAAATCCATTTTCAATAAAGACAAGGGGATCATCATCTTCATAGTGGATGCAACAGATACATGTATGACATGTAAAACTTCACAGAACTGTAGCATTTTATCATTACTTTTACAAAGCCGTCAAAATTTATAATGACTGGCTAGTAGTTTGTCTGTAAAAATGAGGAAGTGCTACTGTTGAGTAAATAATAGGAAATAATGTAAACTACTTAAAATTCGTACTACTCAACTATAGAGACGGGAAGAGACCTGACATTTCCGACCTCACTCTCCATTAGACAACGCAAAAAAAAGTCACATCCTCAATGTCTTAATATTACTGGATGGATCTCAAAACCTAGATTTCTTATGTCGGCTTGAAGCCACATAAGACAGGTGATTCATGTTAATGTAATCGTTTCATCTGCTGCCCCGTCTTTACAGTTGGGACGTACAAACTGTATGTATTTTACATTATTTCTAAGTAGTTTGTATGTCAGATGACCATTAGAATTCATAATATAAAGGTCAATTTATAATTTTATTCCATGAAATGATGTTACGGTTGATGTTGTATGACAACTTTACTAACCAACCATGCTAACGTTTCATAACATAAATAATACGTGTACATTAAGTATAAAAAATAAATGTTGCAGTAAGATTTGCAATGAATTAGATTTCCCCTTTTATGAAGAAAAGAAAATAACATGAAACAAAATTAACATCAGCAACCAAAATGGTAGGCCTCCTTCTGGCACCATTGTTTGACGTGAGGCATTGTGCCTAAACATAAAGGAAAAATAAAACAGTCATATTTTTCATACTTAATATCTAGAGAAGAAGGAAGTTGGGACAAGGTCACTGAGGAAGATTTTTGTGCAAAAACAAAACTGTATCAATGGTCTTCGGCTCAAGCTTAGCCTTTTTCTCCATCAAAGCTTCACCCTCATTGGTCAAGAGCCCATCTGAGGAGAGAGTGGTAGCTGGCACACCCATGTACCTCAACGCAAGCTGGCTCAGACTGGGATAAAGTTCTTGGTGTTGTTTCCAGTAAAGAAGAGGGCATTCTTTTCTGGGAATCGGAGGAGAATCGAGGTATCGATGAACCTCGCGATATGGCGCAGAAGTCGGCATTGCCTTGGTGTTGTTGTCTTGGCCTGATTGAGAGACAGAGTCAAAGTAGTTCCACAGAGCGTCGTCGTCGTTGTCTGATGCAGTCCATGCTTCTTCCACTTTAGATCCATTTCTTCCAAATCCCATGATATCTGCTGTCTCATTGATGATAGTTTCTGTTGCCCGCTTTGTTAGATCTTTGTCGGTAAAAGGGAATTTCTTGAAGCGTGGATCCAGCAGGGTTGCAGTGACTATCCAGTCACTGTTCCACATTTGCTCGAATCTCTTGGACAGCCCAGATTTGAGACAAGTTGCTAGTGGTTCTTTTGCATTTTTCATTGAGGCTGAAACCATCATTTTCTGCATACCCTCTACCAGAGGTATGGCTGCTCCAATATTGGTGTCTTTGTTGGATGATAAAGTCTTAGCTACAATTTCAAAAGGTTTCAGGGCAGTTAGGGTTGATCTCATAATCTCTGCGTCCAGGATTGAAAGACCCATTTCCTCCATGGCACAGAGAGTGAACACAGCATTGATGGCATCCATTTGTTCCAAAACTCTCTCAAACATGTAAAAGATGCTGTTCCAGCGTGTATTCACTCCTTTCACTAATTTTTGTTCTGCTAAATTCATTGATTTCTGCATTGCTGTTAACTTCCCAAGTGCATCAGTGTTATTTTGGTAAAAGCAGACAATTTCCTGGACTCTTGTGATAAGACTCGTCACATCAGAATCTTCAATTAAGGCATCGGTGACAACAAGGTGTAAAAGATTTGCAAGACATGGAATTATTCCCCAGCGAAGAGTCTGGTTAGCTAAAAGAACATTGGTAGCACTGTCTGTTATCATCATTCTCACTTTATCAATTATGCCCCATTGAGCCACGCTTCGCTCAACCTCATTTGTTACAGCATCACCAGAGTACCCTGTATAGAAAACAGCAGTCGACAAATTCAAGGATTGAAAAGTCCAATCAGATGGAGAAATGAAGTGTGCAGATATGGTAAAATAATCTGCGTGATTTCCATTAGACCAAAGATCAGTTGATAAGGCAACATTGTTGATCTCATGTAATTGACGTTTTACAACAGTTGAGACTGTAGCACGGAGATTAGGCAAGAGTTCTGATTCAATTTTCTCCCGACTTGGAAGCGAATATTGGGGATCAGCCATTCTCATCAGGTCCAAAAATCCTTTGTTTTCAACTATGGATAATGGCTCTAGATCTTTTGCAATCATTGCAGCAACTTTCTGGTCCAGCAATCTTCTCCTCTCAGAGGTCACGGAAAAGATTGGTTTTTGAGGCCCTGACACACTGTCGGAAAGGTTATTGTTCCCCTGAGAGGCAATTATTCGTAACTTTGCACCACCGATAAGCTTCTTTTGGTCAGGGCTTGAGGCCGACTCAGTGGACTTTCTTGTGATGGACGAATCTTCGCCCTGACTTACTTGAGATGCAGAAGTAGGGAGACTACTATCATGAAACAAATAATTTATATTCCTTGGGGCTGTTGTATTGGACACTTGGCTCGACGGTTCAGCCTCTGCGGCCTCTACAGGATGTCTCCTTCGAAGGTGTTTCAAAAGATTTGATGTGCCAACAAATCTAAAGTTATGTCCACAGAATAGACAGTCTGCCGTTTTGCCACCGGCACCCCTTGAAAAGTATGTCCACACCACTGATGGCTTGATACCTCTCCTCTCTATCCGTTGGCAATGTTGTCTTGTTTCATCCATCTCTCTGAATTTACTGTTCAAAATAAATTGTCACACCTTATGCTAAAACCTGTGAGAGGAGTAGAATGTAGGTCTAGTTTTGATTTACAGGTGAAAAAATCTAAAGGCCCCAAACACAGTGTTTTCAGATTTTGATTTGGAAATCCAGCCTTTCCTTCCTGAGCAGCAAACACTATCAAACACACAAGATCATTAAGAGCTGATGCACAGGTAGTCTTACTTCTAATATAAACAGCTTGCGTACAAGTCGACACGAGAAGTTCGAAACAGTTTAAAATCTGACCAAAAGTTCCAAAGTACCAGTAGTTTCAAATTTAAGCTTGGATCTAGAGCATTTCTTATTTCAAAAATTGAGTCTTAGAGCAGATGAATTGAAGGACCTTATGAATTAGTCTGGTACGTCACCCAGTTTGTGTAATGTTTGAGTAAGGATAAGAAGTAATAAAAAGGATATTATGATATTCCAAAGAATTTAATAGCTTTAGGATAATCACTTCAAAGAAATGTTCTATATGCAGAGAATAGGATAAAATCATGACATTATAAGGCTACTGAAGTTATTTCTTTCACTATCTTTTAATGACCTCTATAATAAGTTGTGTGCTTAGTGAGTGGTCGGTCCTATGCCATGCAGTGGCTCTGTAGTTTATGGTGTTTTTCTATTTCAATCCTGTGCAGATTATTTCTAATTCTATTCCCACTTATTCATAGAGTTAAGAGGAATCTTTAGGTATGTATTTTTCATTCTTATCTTTCCAACCCACTAGAAAATCAATAAATCTATTTCTATTAATTTCAAAACAGTAAATATAATATATTTTCCCTCAACTGCAACTTCTGATTTGTTAACTGAATGCCCTTGGCCCCCTTTCTTGACTGCAGCGAGTTCAGCTCTGTGAACATCGGTATAGGCACATGGCTGTTCTGCACATTGTACTGTCCAGTAGGCTGGCTGTCCTGTCACCCTCTGTTACCCTCCTCACCCCATCACTTCCTGTCCGCCCTCCCTCCTCTCTCTCTCAATCTCCTTTCCGCCATGCTTCTTAAGGGGGTGGGGGGAAGTGGGTTCTGGAACAATTTTTCCCTATACACATCAATTTGACTCATACAGGTGTGATGGCCATGGAAATGGCGACCGTCTTGGATTCCGGTACAGAATTTCACACATTTTCAAATACGGTCTAGGCTTCCTCATTTTTTCACGTATGTCTTTGAAATTTTTCACACGTATGCCTTTGAAATTTAGCATACATACATGTAGTTCGTTTTTTATTCAATATCTAACAATGATCAGAAGGAATTTTTGTTATATTACATAATTTCATCGGTATGAATTTTCGAAAAAGAGTGCATAAAAAAGGTATTTAAAAATTATACCAAAAAATTCAATTTTCACAAATGTATAACACATACAAAAAGTCCTTCTGATCATTTTTAGCGTTTTGGTCCAAGCAACATTCCCACCAGATTTTATGAGGATATCTTCAGAGACAAAAAAGCAGATCCAAAATAAAGCACAAAAAAAGAATTTTGAGAAAAACACAGTTGAAGACAAAATATGAAAACCTTCAGAAAGCGCCACAAAAACTTGACAAGAGACTGCAAAACGTAGCCATGCCACAGGCCAGACCTCTCTCCTCTTCCTCTGCCTTCTTGCAGTCTTTTGGCTGAGTCTGAGCTCTCTTTCTTATTTTTTCAATGTGCTTTATGGTCGTGAATGGCGTGTCATGGTCGCCAATGTCTGTCTCAGACCCAGTACTTGATGACGATGATTTATGCTTGGCCTGGAGTACACTCTTGAAGGGTGGTTTATGCTCCCTTTTTGGGCTTAGATAAAGACTACAAGCATCTCTTCCAATGCCTGTGCTGATTGATTTTTCACAGCAGCAAGACTACCGAGACCATCATTGAACTCAGCAGCAAGATTTTCAGGGAATGGAATGCCTCTTTGTTGCACTGGCACGACACACTTTGATGGAAATGCTTAATAGGATTTTGTGAAACTTTCAGTTCTCCCTCTCCTAGGTGTTCTTAAAAACAGCAAATGGTCTCCAACTTTGCTGCTTATATGGAGGCAGAGTGTAGGAGCAGAAACACGTTGCCAAACACTCTTGCCTAATGGCAGTATGAAAGGGGTGTTCGGGCACTTTTTGAGAGACATAGTTGTGATTTTGTCCAAAATTGATATACAAATCAAGGGACCATCCCTATCTAAAACATTTGTATAAATTGAAATATGCACCCATTCATTCAAATTTACCTGAATCTTCAAGAGAATTGTTTGTTCTTGATTTACATATATAAAAATCCCCAAATGGACCTTTTGGTCGAAAATTGACTTTCCAGGTCCTGTCCTCCTCAACTTTTTTTTTCTCTGAACACCTATTCTCTCAACCTCATCAAAGCCTTGTGCGCACCCCTACATATCAGAGGTTAGGCCCATTATGGCACCAAGTAGCTGTCTATGCATGGCAGTGGCCATCCCCTAGCCTATGTCCAGGGCTGGGCAGCCAAACTATAATGGGTGCATCAGACGTCAAAAGTGCAGTAAGACTCACTCTGGTGAAGAAGGTGGAAGATCATACAAAAAGGACAATGGCTTCAATGGCATTGTAAGCAAAGTAACCTGTTATTTAAGTGCAATTGGACACATGAGTAATCAATGGTCATACACCAAGCCGTATCTTCATATCTTGTGGAAGACATAAGGTGCAAACTATTAGCCAGACCCAATTTGCTGCTAACCCTCATGGAAAAGGCTGAGATCTTACCACATATGTTTCATAGTCATAGTCAGCCATGGCTCATCAAAGAAAGAAAACTAGCTTTATGCGAGTGATGTTGGGCGCCAGGCAATAAGAAGACATTCTGATGTAAATAGAAACAGGGATGATGCTCAACCTATAATTATAACTAATAAAAAAATGTTACGCACGGTCAACTCTTTTATATGGCAGTAAAGTTTGTCCTTCACGGCAGCTCTAGAAAAGAAACTCACTGCTTTTGAAAGGTGGATGTACACAAGACTCTATCGTGTATCA
>JAOWAY010423136.1:0-14128 GCA_028565895.1 Goniobranchus geometricus | reverse complement strand
GACCCTAGGGCTCATTTGACCAACCACGGGGTGGGAATAAAATTTCCTTCTATTCTCACCACGAGGGCTGATTTGACCAACCACCGGGTGGGAATAAAATTTCTTTCTATTCCCACCAGGAGGGCTGATTTGACCAACCACCGGGTGGGAATAAAATTTCTTTCTATTCCCACCAGGAGGGTTGATTTGGCCAACAACCGGGTGGGAATAACATTTTCTTCTATTCCCACCAGGAGGGTTGATTTGCCCAACAACCGGGTGGGAATAACATTTTCTTCTATTCCCACCAGGAGGGCTGATTTGACAAACCACCGGGTGGGAATAAAATTTCTCTCTATTCCCACCAGGAGGGCTGATTTGGCCAACAACCGGGTGGGAATAAAATTTCCTTCTATTCCCACCCGGGGGGTGAATAACGACAGCCGTAGGCTAAATATTATTGTGGCTTCTAGATCTAGAATAGATCCCTAAATCTAATCAATAAAATAAATGACAAATTGAAATTCATGATTGATTTAGATCTAGATCTAGAAAGATCTCCAGTACTACAGTAAAGGCTTTTTTGATCTCAGCTGACTCACTTTCGTGTCGGTTGTTGTCATTGTTTTTGCCTGCTTGTCTTAGGAAGGAAATTTTGTGCTCTTTTCAGTTTTAACATTTAGTCTACTGTGATCAAATCTTTCTATTTCAACTGATATTGAAACTGATAGAGTGTTGGACTCCTTTGCCAAAGTTAAGGAATATAATAGATCTAGGGTTAGTGATAGTGTAAAGGATAGGGATCAGGGAAGGATGCGAGCTGTGATTGTAGCGATCATCAGTACGTGTATCACGTTTTGCATAATTTAAGGAAGATCTCCCGTAAAAAAGATTCTAGTAGTAGCCATGTGATTATGGTATGGTAGTCACAGTGCGCCGTATTGTAAGTGTTAGTGTTATCACCTTTATTATATAAAAACGTTTGGGTAGATTCTAATTGTTCTCTATTTTTAACTGTTAAGATCAAGATTTAGGCCTAGTTCTCTTGATCTAGAAATCTAGTCTACATACCTGCCCGGTGGCCTAGTACTAGTGGTCAGAGCATCCAACTCGTGATTGGGAGGTTTTGGGTTTGAACGCGGCAATGTAGTATAGTGGCAGTCTCGCCTGGCATTTGGCAATCAGAGGTACGTGCTAAGATTGGTCAGTACATTGTCGGTATAAGTGTGTATAATGTGACTGGATGATATGTATATACAATGCCAGATCTGTTTATCTACTCTATAAAAAGCTCAGCTTTTCTCTTCTTAACCAGGTCCGCATTTATTCTACAGTGCTCATCATTTTTTTTTTTTTAATAGCAAGGTGGATCCTACTCTAGATCTAGATTTAGACTATTATAAATGAAGAGTAATTAATACTTTCGAAAAGTGTACACTTTGGGGTTTAAAAATTAAGCTTTGACTTTAGAATTGTTTCAGATTTTACCATTCACATCTCTAAAATGAAGACCCCAGGGAAACAAATGTAGTAGTAGAAGTTTGATATAATGTATCCCCTTGGGACTGCAATATTAGTAGGTCTGTGTTATAGCCACTATAAGATATCTTGAGAAAATTGTACATTATAATTATATGCAAGGTATGTTATCATATTAAAGTTCCGCTGTACGTCAATGAAGACTAGTTATTGATTAGCAGTTAGTTTAATCATGGGGAATTTATTGTAAATGATACTATTGTTGTTTTCTTTTTTGTCACTGTAGATAAAAGAGAGGTGGACTTTTCCAGGATATTTGATTGTGACCCTAACAATCCTTTTGATACATCACAAGGGTCTTATGGTAAGTCCTCATATACCCTATTATTAAATAATTTGTTACATTTAAGAACATTCTTGAAAATCATTTCAGTTTGTGTAAATTCTTCATGAGTAAAATAAAGACAGTATGATTTCATTAAGTCTGAGCTGGCACCCTTTGGCGCATCGCACAACATAAGTTCCAATAATTACCAACTGCCAATAAAATATATGCATACAGTGCAGGCATCACTGTTCACTGTTTTTTCATTCTTCACTTTAATAAAGGGAATGTTGGGCAGAAATCTGTGTATTAAGGCTAGTGAAACATGATAGAGGCGTCTCTGCTTTGAGGAACTCAAATTCACCTAGTAAAGTAAATGGCATAGACAAATTTTTGCAAACTTAATATTATATTACCAGTATATATACGTTTTAAGTTCAACTTTTTAAAAGTTTTTGACTCAACCCTATCTTAGTTAAGGGCCGATTCTAAGTTCGTGACGGCATTGCACGGCGGTCTAATCGGCCTATTTGTAACCCCAATTTATATGCACCCTGTGAACTGTATCACTAGACACTGACTTGTCACCTTGTTGCCGACAACTGGGAGAGCACCATAATCCTACTTTCGCTTTGTCTTTTTCTACACACTATTTGAGCAGTTTTCATAGTTCTAACCATGGCTGACCCTCAGCCTGGACCCACACACTATATATGTAGGGGTGTTTTTTAAGCTGTTTTTTGTGTCTAACAGTGAGGATAGGAGGGATTTTGACATTGAATTGGGTGAGGTGATGGACGCGAGCAGTAAGAGTGATAGGACAACAGTGTCAGCGACGATAACAGTGTTTGAGGTGGGGTCTAGATTTCTAGATCTAGATGAAGAATGGTATGAAGCTCGACCACTGAGCCTTTTATCCCTTAGTGTGGGCAAATTTAGGCGGCCTTCTTGAATTTTTAGGTCATGTGACTATGTCTTTGTACGTATTGCAAAAAAATTGCTGGAGAAGTGTAGATCATTTTATTACCTTTCAGAATATATATATACTTATGTGGTTCTATTGTTCCAAGTAATGGAGATATAACAAGAAGACAGAACCCTGTATTTTTACATGAAAAAGGCCTGACAATCCTGACTGAACCTATGTGACTGAGATAGGTTTAAAGTTATGACAGATTTATCAGTGAATTGTATGTTACATTATATTGTGATTCCCATATACCAAATTTCCTGATGATATGTTAATTTGTGGACTTTATGAAAATGCCCAGAGAAGGAACAGATGTAGTCTTTTTCTTTATTATCTTTAATTTCCAATTAAAATGAATTGTTTCTCATCTTTATTTATTTCTAAAGATACGGAAGTTGAATCTGAAACTAAGAGCAGATGTCCCATCCTGGATGATTTATTTGAGGTAAGTGCACATTTTTGTGTACATTACACACTTGAGAATGGTTAATTCAAAAATGCTTAATTCGAAAAAATCATTAATTCCAAATACTTCCTTTTCCCCAATTTTTTGTTAACAAATTTGTAGGGCATGGGGGTTGGGAGCTACGGGTTCTGAAGTTCTACGTTATAGGCTAGAGATGTGCTATACCTTATAATCTATTAACAATATTATGTAATTGCTGGGTCACCACCTTTGATCACCAAGCAACAATCTCATAGCCAATCCATGACAGTGACTTTAAAAACCTCCCAAAAGGTGTTTACAGTATACACAACAACAGTTTGGAATGTCTTGCCATAAACATTGAGAGAGTGTGAGACTTGTTCTAATTTGAAAAGGAACTTAAGAATTCACTTCTTTTGACAAACATATCATCTAAAATAAACTTTTTCTCCATTTATCTCAGCACACGTTACACACATTTTACCTTTCATTTATTGTATTTATTTGTTCATATAATATATTTATTTTTAAAATGTCTCTGGAACAGTAATGTCCAGAGAGCCTTCATGTAATCGTTAGATATCTCTTGGATAAGTGAATTATATTATATGAATATCATTATTATTATTGTCATTATTATTATTAGTATTGTATCATTAAAGTCGATATTATTGATGTGGTCACTTTACTATTTGTTATCTCTTTATAAACCAGGAGTCAGACTTTGTACCGGAGTCTGTGCATGATTCATCATTTGATTCAGTTGAATACCCATATCTGAATTCATCCATGTGTGTGCATCCTGAAACTGCTTCAGCTGTGATAGACTCTAACCTCCAACGTACAACTGTGATGGAGTCTAACATTCAACCTACAGCTGTGATGGACTCTAACCTCCAACCTATAGCTGTGATGGATTCTAACCTCCAACCTACAGCTGTGATGGACTCTAACCTCCAACCTACAGCTGTGATGGATTCTAAACTCCAACCTACGCCTAAGATGGATTCTAACCACCAACCTACGGCTGTGATGGATTCTAACCACCAACCTAAGGCTGTGATGGATTCTAACCTCCAACCTACAGCTATGATGGATTCTAACCTCCAACCTACGCCTAAGATGGATTCTAACCACCAACCTACGGCTGTGATGGATTCTAACCTCCAACCTACGCCTGAGATGGATTCTAATCACCAACCTACAGCCGTGATGGATTCTAACCTCCAACCTACGGCTGTGATGGATTCTAATCACCAGCCTACGGCTGTGATGGATTCTAGCCTCCAACCTACGCCTAAGATGGATTCTGACCACCAACCTACGGCTGTGATGGATTCTAACCACCAACCTACTGCTGTGTTGGAATCTAACATTACATCTGGGACATGGACAGAGTCTGATCAACCAGCTCTTAAATCATCATGCCAAGGTAGGAATAAATTGAGCATCCTTGCAACATACACACTTAATCTGAATTGATGGAAATAAAAACCCCTTACATTACCGCATTTTTTCCTTTGTTTTAATAAATTTATAAAAAATGGAGGGAGCCATAATAAATGTTCTGTGTTAACGAGTTTACAGTACACGTAGTAACAGTAATAGTAGAGTATGATTAGATAGATTTAGACAATATCCAGAAACTTGCTTATATGTAGAGGTGAAAATCTAAAAATAAGACTATTGATTGGACTTCAATATATGCACGTCTTAATTGAGACAGAGGATGGTTTTCTTGGGTACTAATCTTTATATGAGTAGCCTAATGATTATATGCACATATCTAAGTTTTTGTTATCCCTTTCTAAAATGTAATACATATGGATTTCTCAAGTCTGAGATGCTGTTTTAGTATATATTCCATTCACTTTGCCCATGACAAAATTTTGCAAATTCTGCTTTTCTCAAGTTTGTAGGTTATAATGCTAAAATTTAGGATTGTTGTAAAACCTTTTAGAGGTAAATTTTAACATCTATTCCTTTTTTAAAATTGCTTTTCACTGAATTTATGACATTTTAGGTCTCATAAAACACAAATATCAGGACATCTGTTGTAAGCAATTATATTGTTGTTTAAAATTATTACCTTTTCAGAGAAATACAAAAAACCTAAGAGACCCTGTCCATATTGTGGTCAACTGCAAACCAAATTGTCCAGGCATTTGATGAGACAGCACAAGAATGAGACAGAAGTCATTGAAGCAATGAAGCAGCCCTCCAAGGAAAGGGATAGATTATTTGAGAATCTTAAGAAATATGGTATTTTAAAGTCAAATGCTAAGAGCAAAGGTATTGTTATGCGTGAGAGGGCACAAGGCTCACATGAAGTTGTTATGTGTGCAGGATGTAAGGGATTTTATTCTAGTCGTAGGATTCATGAGCATAAGAAGAAATGCACAACTGAACACGCATTATCCACTGGTGTTGTTAAGTTTTATCCCACAGTTCCAAACGTGAGCAAAGAAATTAAGAACAATATCCTTGATAGATTTCGTAATGATGATGTAGGAAATTTATGTAGAGCAGATAAATCTATAGTTTTGATGGGCACGAAATTGTGGAGTAAAAGCTCTAAGAAAGAGAGAAAGGTGATCATGAGCGATTTACGTATCTTAGGAACTCTAATTTTGAAGACTAGGCAAAGAACAAAAGATCTCACTTTCTCCGGAGAGGATGTCATTAAACGGTCGAACTTCAATGAAATCTCACAAACAATAATAGAGATGTCCACCAATACTGATGGAACATTAAAAGCAGGTTTAAAACTGTCACTTGGATATGTTCTGAAGAAACTGATTAAAGTATTGAAAGGAGAGTATATCATGAATAATGAGA
This sequence comes from Goniobranchus geometricus, assembly GCA_028565895.1. NCBI lineage: Eukaryota > Metazoa > Mollusca > Gastropoda > Nudibranchia > Chromodorididae > Goniobranchus > Goniobranchus geometricus. Next base: position 8,110 of record JAOWAY010423136.1, on the reverse strand, counting down.
TGGAGAAGGCGAAAGAGGTAGACTTATTTAAGGATGTTTTGGACTACAATTGGGACTTTCTTTTTTTTTCTGCACAAGTTTCATGTGAAGCAAAGAGGACAAATTTGAGAAAGCCTAAAGATATGCCCTTAGAGTCGGATGTGAAGAAGCTACGTGAATTTATTGTAAAGGAAATGGCACGCATCACTGATGATGTTTATACTCAATTTGATTCACATCTCTTTGTACGGCTGCGCAATCTCATTGTTGCTAGGTTAACACTTTTTAATGCTAGAAGAGGAGGGGAACCTGCAAGAATGCTCTTGAAAGATTGGTTTGATGCTGAGTCCAATGTATGGGTTGATCCTCAACTTGTGGAAAATATCACAGACCCATTGGAAAAGAAATTACTTGAAAAATATAAACTAGCATACCAAAGTGGCAAAGGGAGCAAAAGACTGGTACCAGTTCTAATAGCCAATGACGCTATCCTACCATTGAAGAGACTTATACAGGAGAGATCAACAGTTGACATTTTGGATGACAACCCTTTTCTGTTTCCTAATACAGGCTCATCAAAAGATCATGTCAGTGGTTATATTGCTGTTCAGACTGTCACAAAGATGATAAATGACTTAGAGAAACCTCAGCTACTCATAGCTGATAAGTTTAGGCATCGGGCCTCAACATTGTTTGCCCTGCTTGATGTCTCACAAAATGAAAGAGAAGTATTTTATCGACATATGGGACATAGTGAACACATAAATCAGAACATTTATCAATGCCCACTTGCATTAAGAGAAATTACAGAGGTAGGTAACTTTTTCGACCAAATTGATTGTTCAACTTCATCAAACTTGAAAGACAATTGTAGTGAAGAAATTTCAACACAAGAGGAACAAGAAGGTGTCTTGACAGGTGAAAGAATTTTATCAACGCTCGAACCAAGTACATCGCAAGTAGGTGAAAAAAGTTTATCAACTTTAGAACCAAGTTCATCACAAGTAGGTGAAAAAAGTTTATCAACTCTAGAATTAGAATCAAGTACAACAACTAACATGCAGCCAACCTCCCAGAGACGAGCAAAAGCAGGAAGAAGATACATGTCATGGTCACTTGCAGATACTAAGAAAGTGATCTCATATTTTAGACACTTTGTTGAGGATATTGCTGTGAGTGGAGCAAGGGGTTCTTTACCTAGCAAAAGGCAAGTTCTTCTTTTTTTACAACAGAAAAAAATATTTGAAGGAAAAGATATCTCTGAATGTACACTGGTAAACTTGGTGAAGACTAAAATTTTTAATGAAAGAAACAAATATAGAAAAGAGAGAGCCTTTGTTTCCATTTGATTCAAATTGTTCATGCATATGATGATCTCAATGTTCATATCATATCATATCATTATGAAGTGTGAGAATAGGACGTATGCTTTGGAATGCCCTGTGTATGTATAAAATCTAATCTAATGAAATGTTTTATACTATTATTACATATTATTAAATATATATTAAAATGTTCTAAACATGTCAACTATTTTCTGTCGTAACAGTACTGTATATCATGTATCCCATACCTTGTTACATGTCATTTTGTATCATACCATATAACACATTAGAGACTGTCTTTCGCCTCATATCAAATCTCATCACTTGATATCATCATAGTATTACATATGTAGTTGTGCATGTCACAAAATTTTAATGTTAAAATGAAACTCAAGCCAACAAGGCTGACATGATAATATATCATATATAATGTCATTGTGTCACCATAGCAAGTCGTGTCACATGATATCATCAAAGTATTAAAATTGAAATAAAGTAATACATGTCATAATGTTTAAGCTTATCATCATCATCCTCAGTCCCCTGTCTTCATTCGGCTTAGGGGACACAGGAGAGAGGTCCTTCCAGAGATCCTGTGCCATTTCTTTCGTTGTCTTCAGGATGGTTGGAAAGGGTTTTCCAGTCCACTCGTTGATGTTATCATTCCAGCATTTTCTGTGTCTTTCCCGACGTTTTGAACCTTGGAGTGTACCTTGCATTATCGTTTTGGAAAGAGATTCATGTCAGTTGATGTGCCCAAACCACATTAGTTTTCGCCTTTTTGACTGTAGCAAGGAGAGGCTGTTGATGACCAACGAGACTGAATATTTCGTTTCTTACATTTCGTTTGTTCTGTTTTCGATGTAAGATATCCTCAAGAGTTTCCGATGGCATCTGTTCTCAAATGCTTGGATGTTCTTTTCAGTTTCAGATGTTAAGAGTCCTTGTTTCACAACCATTTTACTAGAAGGACTGGTAGGACCAGACAGTTATATAACTTTTATTCTTTGATGAAACTGAAAGAATTGCTTCTTCTCTACTCTTGCAATGGCAAATCTTGCTGCTCCAATTCTTGCTTTCATTTCTTTATTTTAGGAACCATCTTTAGTAAGAATGCACCAAGGTGTTTGAATTGTTTGACGTCTTCAAGGATTTCTCCATTCATTGATATTTCTGTGTCAGCTGAGTCTTTGTTGTTTACCATGACTTTAGATTTCTCAGATAGATGTCATCTGCGAAACATAAGTTGCAGATTGGTCTACCTCCAACAGAGATTGTTGTTTGATGATTTTCAAGTGTCTCTGTCCTTATCTTTTGAAGGAATGAGATAAACAATATGGAGATAATAGTATTAATAGGCAATCTTGTCGGACTCCCATGGTTGTGTTGTAAAATTGTCCAATTTGGTTGTTCCGTAGGATTGCGCTTTCTGCCTTTTCATAGAGTGCTTTGATGGACTCTGTGGGGTCATTGTCAATGTGGAAATCTTTCATCACTAGCCATAAGCCATTGTGTCAGACTCTATCAAAGGCCTTTCTGAAGTTATGAAAGAGGTCTGTTTGATGTTGTAAACGTTTTTTAATCATAATTCTTATGTTAAAGATCTGCTCAATTGTATTTCTGTTTTGTCTTGAAGCCGGCTTGTTCTTCTGCCAGAAATTCCTCAGCTTGCTTTCTTCAATCTGTTTAGTATTATTTGGAGCATAACTTTACTTGGGTGGCTAATTAGGCTGATGGTTCTATAATTTTTGCACTACTTCTGGTTACCCTTCTTAGGAAGTGGAATAACAAGGGACTGAGTCCATTCTTTAGGCTAGGTTTTCGTTTCAAATAAAAGGTTAAATTGATAATAAATCCTCAAGTGATCTATACAAGTACAAGCAATCTATAAGGCCATATAATCTGTACCTTCTTTCTTTCTTTCTAAATGTATGATTATAGTTATAAAAGGAATTTTTCCTTTTTTAAAAATTCATTAATTAATAATATTGCTGAGTTTTTAAATAGCTGTTTTTAAAATATTTTTATGCAAATTGTTTTTTCTTTGTATTTTCTCCATAAAATTTATTATAAAAAGACAAATTGATCGAAAAAGTTGCTTGAATGTCACTCATATTGTATTGAATATGTATTGTTGATTTCTTGATGTAATGTATGTTTGTTTATTTTGTTTAATCATCGATCATCATAAGTAGCACCAGCATTATGAAACCATATTGAGATTATAGCTTGTTTGGCTAGCCAGTGGATACATATAAACTGGATCTACTCTTATTCTAATAAAACTAGATATTCTTATAATTTTTGTTATTTACATGACCAATAAAAACCCAATAAGAGAAAATAATATAGTGTTGGTAGCATTGTCAGAGTGATGGAGAGTAGAAATACCCTGTTCCAATTCCCTGGCTGTGTGTTGTTTTTTTGCGCATTCCCCGCCTGTCCACCTTGCAGTTAATTGAGAAGCTAGGTCTTCAGATCAAGGGAAAGTAAACCCAACACAGAAAGAAAGCTCACATAATACAATGTCCCTAGTAGTACAATCAAGACTTTTGCTCTTGATTATTGATTCCCGTCGCCTAGAATATGGAATGAAACTCAGAATTACTTTTAATTGTCACCAGGATAAATTGAAGAGTAGGTTTCCTAAGACCTACATCTAATTCAGCAACGAGAGCACAATTAATAAATAGATATTCATTAAGGCTCTTATATGGTGCTAGAAGCACTGATGTGCTCAAAGCCCTTGTCAAACCATAATCCTTCTCAGCCCCCTGAAGAGCATACATAATAGGTGCTACTATATCAGCACTTCATTCTGCACACTGACAGGATTTCCCACTCCCTATAGTCGGGTACTCATTACACCTGAGTGGATTTAAGATATGAGTTTAAAAACCTTTCCCATGTGTTTAACTGTGCACCAGCTCTGCCAGGATTGGAACCCACAATCATTGGATTACAAGGCGTGCATCTAACCACTAGTCTACGCACAGATGAACATACTGAACTCCGTAAATTTCTACAGTACTGTTAAGCTGTAAAACATTGCTAAATTATACATTTTTATTGAATTGGGGACTAAGATAAATGAGTAGCATAGAGGTTTCATTCTGATTCTGAAACATATCTTTTTCTGTCTTTTCTCTTATATTTCAAATTTTGTTCTTTAAATTATTAACATTAGTCAACAAATTTACATTTTATTTCACATATAAAAATTATCCTGCATACAATGGCATATGTGCTGGGAATCATGTCATTTGTCTCTGTTTATTCATTTGAATAAAGTTCAGAAAATTTCGAAATGCTGAATTGGCAACCCTGTACATGTATGCCTACAATGCATGTAGTCAAACAAGTCAGTATCAAGGGAATATTTTTTAAAGGTTGGTCTATATTATAGGCAGAAATTGAGAAATGTGACTGAAATTCTAGATGTTCAGCGATCAGAATCTTCAACTTCAAGGCAAACTGTCACTCATAGTTTTTACCTTTTTATACAAGCTTTATTCTTGTTATACATGTAGTTTTTATAAATTTAGTGATAAAGCAAAATTGTTCCTGCAACATTTTTCTATCATTAAGGAAACCATGTGAAAATATGGCAATATATCGGGTCACCTATTAGCGTAATTTAATGAAGTCTCCTTAAAGGTATTGTTTTACCAAAAGTCTCCCCAATAGGCAAAAACACTTAGTAAAACAATAGGGAGACCACTTAGTTTTCTATATCTGACACTATTTAAGGAAATGGATATTTTTTGCCAAAAAGCAACAGAGGGCATCACAATACGTCCCAAAGAGCAACATTTGGTAATCAAATCAGTAATGTTCAAGATATACCCATGGTCTCCTTAAAGGGCTATTTCAAAGTGGTCTCCCAAACCATGGATTGATACTTATATATATATATATATATATATATATACAAATAGAATAATAGTAAAATCGATAATTATGAAAACGACGTCTTAGCTGTGCGAGCCATTGATACTGGAGGAGACCGATCCGATGGCCGAGTGGTTAGAGCGTTCGCCTCGTACACACTCATACACACAGACACATTCCCTCAAAACTATGGCTATGAACTTGCAACGGCTATACATGTGAAGAGCAGATGATATGGTGTTTGGAATTAGCAAGTTTTTTCTAATACTTCATATGGCCATGGATTGTGTTATGCAATGCTCGAACCTTTCTACACATGGAAATTGTTAGATTCCCAATGTAATCGTCTGCATTTCGATCTAAATGGCCCCGGAGACTACGCTATTAATAGAGCATCAGAAATGAGAGCAAAGTCATTTAATTTGTATTCAGTTTTTTGAGTATCCTGTCGATCATGATCACGCTCCACATATTTCATAGGAAGCTCATATCACTTATCAAGCCTTAAAAGGGGGTGGGGGATACCCATATTATAATATTGTCGTTCTGAAGAAACTGGTGGCATTGGCTCGGAGGGTTGGCGGATGCCATGCATCAACAACGTACAAGGAATGTCACCAGCACGAAATAGCGGAACAGCGTATTCTTCTAAGACTTCATCCATGAAGGCATCTCCGCAGAGTCTACCGCTGATTCTCACAAGAGGTGTTCTATGTCTTGCGATGATACCACCCCAACCATTATCGTTCCATATCCCCTACTGATAGCTGCATGAACATTGTCCTTTGATACCCCCCACCCCCACCCCCTCCCGCCTGTGGCCCTTTGGCATCTCACCGTTTGGTCCACACATACAATTTCAATTGTGGTTCAATCTGTAACCAGAACGTTTGCCCACGTATTTCAACAAAGCAATACAAGTAAGCAGCCTGTTGCCATAATGTGCGCTTTACTTAATTAAAACAAAGGCCGGATGGCAGGTTGATATGCTTTTAGCCTTCATTGGTTTTATGACTTCTCTTGCAGTGGCTGATGCATTCGAACGATTCTACGATTTTCATTCACAGAGGTCAGAGAAAAGGGGATATTTATATCTTAGCTGTTAAACTCTAGCCTTCGTGCTATAGAATACTCTGCAGATGTGTGCAATTGGACACCCTGCCTCCAAATGCCTTACAATGGTCATTTTTCTTTCAGTTGTAATAGTACAAGACATCTTGTTGAAACATAATCTATTTATAGTATGTGTAGAACGCGACCCAGCCAGCACTAGGCCTACTATCTGGACGGAAACCGCTCTGACTATCAGCTAGGCTAGATAGCCTATAATTCGACTTGAGGTCTCATTGTTTTAGTGTGATTGTTGAGAGGACCTTTCTAATGGTATTTAAGAGGGTTATCGGCTTAAGTTGTTGAGTGGGCCCTTTGGTTTTCTGGGCTTTTGTATAGGTAAAAAGGTACAAGTTAACAATATGGGTCCCGTTTGTTTACAGCTGGCGGCCATGATGGAGATGACCGGATATTGTTGCCAGCCGGAAAAATAAAGTACCGCTAAAAAAAATAATAACGCTAGCCTACATCGCAAAACTAATTTGTAGATAATAATAGTATTATCAAACTGATGTGGAGGTTTTCTCATGGCGGGGGGACGGCCCCCCCGAACCCCCCCAATTTTTATTGTATCCGAGCTTTCATGCGTAATGTTAGGGATGGCAGAAGATTTGAAGGAAAGAAAAAAGAGGCCTGCGCTCTCTCAATTGTGAAGTTGTTAACTCCCCACAGAAGCACGTCCCGACTATGGAACTCCTGCCGGTCCAGATCTACCCTAGTCATCAAATCAGGATCTAGCCTTTATTTAGGCCTAGATTTAGATATAGTTATAATCTAAATCTAGACCTGGTTCTACTTTAAATAGTTAAAGACAGCCTGCCTAAACTGGACTCCTGGATTCTAGAGAGATCTATCATGGGAACGGAGGCAACAACTAGACTAAAAAGAGACTAGAGAGTCTAGATCTAGATCTAGATTTCTACTTCTGTACTGCATTCTGTACTGTACTCTTTGTTCGATCAGCTAGATCTAGATCTAGATCTAGATCTAGATCTATCCAATTTACGTGTCATTTAAAATGAAATGTGAAATGTATGACTGATATTTTGCATGTTAAATGCATGTCTTAAATGTTGCATGAAATAAAAAAAAAAAGATCTAGATCTAGATCAAGATCTAAATAGATCTAGGCCTATACCTAAGCCTTCTTCTTCACGCAGTGGCATGTGTTGTTAGTTGTTAGCATAAACAACTCTCTCTCAGTTCACTTCCTGCAACGGAAGTGGATGCGCAGCGGTATGGTTGGGTTGGCCTAAACCTAAACCTACATCAAGAATGATTCTCTTACTCCTTTGTCCATAGATTTATGCATTTATATAATGGTGTTACTATAGTTTGGTAAGTGAAATGTTTGAGCAGAAAGGGAATCCGTTGACCATCTTTATTTCTTTCTTTTTTTTCTTTTTTTTAATTTATTTAAATCGCATTGTAGAAATCTAGACCGAAAATGAAAAACTTGACCGGCCGGCCGGAAGAGACGAAATTGAAAGTACGTTTCTTGGAATTGGTGGGACCCGCAATTGGAGATCAAAATAAGCCTCCCCTGCACTGCACCGGAGATGACTAGTTGTTAGAGATTCTTCACTTGTCAGCTGGCCCCAGAGATATGTTACTATATATAGTCAATATATAGTAACATATCTCTGGCTGGCCCCCATTCGCCCCATGTAAATCGCCCGAGATCGGTCGCGCAGTGCCTTGAAACTCTTTCACGCCGTACATTTCATAGTCTGTTTCCCTCGCAGTCATTTTCCCTTATTATTTCCCATAGTAAATACCGGAGACATCTCAAATTAATACATAGG
>JAOWAY010423025.1:0-14133 GCA_028565895.1 Goniobranchus geometricus | reverse complement strand
CTCTCTCTCTCTCTCTCTCTCTCTCTCTCTCTCTCTCTCTCTCTCTCTCTCTCTCTCTCTCTCTCTCTCATATGCACACACATACATTCAGAGAAATGCTTTTAAGCTTCAAAATGAGAGATGTAGATAAAGTCACCAAATTCCTATGCCTAAGGCAACTAAAATTACTCATTGGAAGTGACTTCCCATCAAAATATAAAAGAATCAAGGACAGATAGCATAGAGTACATTCCAACAGTTTGTGCTATTCACACCATGAAAGCAAGAAATTTTACACCAAACCACTGAGTTTTTTTTTTTTTTTCAACAATATGAAATCAGGAATTGAAAAATATATAATGGTGATGAACAAAAGCATTGGAAGTAAAGTCATAAAAGAATTCAATTTTTAATCAACACACCCAGGCTTGATTTTTCAAAGTCAAGTGTACCACAAACTTCATAAGGATAACATACTGTTGCATTTTTGTCATCTTCATCTTAAGGCTTATCTTGCCAAGGGGAATATTTCATCTCTTACTAGTCCTCCTCATGAGATCCTCACTCATGCCATCAGCTGTCAGATTTTCTTTGCCATCCATATACTTTCTCCTAGGTTTTCCTTTTTGCCTCTTATCTAACATCTTAAGCATTTTCACGCGAGCCCAGTGTAATTTTTCTCGCCTTGTCTCCAATTTTTTCTGCCCGAGTCTTCTCTCCAAATACACATTGCTTATCTTGTCCAGTCTCATTAATCCCACTGAAAAAATATAGCATTTTCATTTCAGCGACCTCCAGCTAAAATTCCTGCTGTACTAATAGTGCCAATGTGTTTTCTTCTCTTAGGTTTTACATCTTCACCTGCTCACTGTGTAATAGTATTGTCTATTTATATATTTTTTTCTCTTTGTTATTACCCATATGCTCTGTCTCATACTTGCTTACCGTCATTCCTCTGTTTTTAACCTGATTAACAATCTGTCTGAAATCACCTTGACCTACTCCTTGGACTTCGTCTCATTTCATGGGTTAACCTTTCCATCAGCATATCAAACCAGAAGGGGCTATAAACTGATTTCTGGTGTGGGCCATATATTCCCTTCACCTCCATCTGTCAATCTTAGTGTGAATTTAATCACTTTCATATTGCCCTTATACATGTCATATGCCTTCTCCATATAAAATCTATTTTTGGACCTCTATCTACTTCTGTAAAAATAATCTTAAGTCAAACTTGGCATCTGTTTATTTTTCCCTCAACCTTACATCATCTGTTCTCTCCATGTCTCCTTACTGAGACTGATCAACTTTATGTGCTCGCAATTGTTATATATAGTATTCATGTTATTTCATAAATTGTCATTCCTTGCTGTTGAAGTCTTCCTCAACTTCTCCTTCCCTCTAACCACCCCCCCCCCCCACCCCCATTTTTCCCTCTCCTTTAATCCTTCTTCAATTTCCTTTTTCTTCTTATTTTTCTTATTATTATTTTATCATCATTACTATGATTATCATCACCATCATAATACAGACCAGCATTGAATTCAGGATCCCTCGTACAAACTGCTCAGTCCCAAATAATTTCCTATATTTTCTTTATATTTTTTCCTTCCAAAACTCAAATTTTCTGCTTGTGGCTCGACCATAGCAACCAATTTTTTTCCGTATCAGTTATCAGCTAGCCCGGAAACGTATCGCATCCGTGATGACCCACTCTAAAGGAGCTCACATATCTATGAAATCTCTAGTCGTCAGAGAGATTTGTTTGCCTTAATATAACCATAGACCCGTATGAACTAGATGGAATGGTGCCGAAGCTCTCCTTCACACACACACACACACACACACACACACACATGATCATTAAATAAGCGTCACAAAGACTTACTGTTCGCTTTGCCAAACGTTAGCACCCACTGAGTGGGCCTCTGAAAAGTTGCTTTTTTTTTTCTCTCTCTCTCTCTGCCAAATTTTTCTGCAAATGTACCAATACAGTTAAGGTACTGTTGTATAAGATTACACTCTCCATAGAATATGAATATGCCTGGAACTCTATAAGTGTTGTTTCCTCGTCCACTGGTACTTTCACATGTTCCTTAAATCACTGATTCCTCAAACAATTTCTGGTCTGTTGTTCCAGCTATTTTGACAAACCCATGTTGAACTTTTCTTGATATTATCGTTATTATTATCTTTATACAGGATAAGAAATATTTTACATCATTGCTTTGAATGAATTATGGGTTTTTATTTGTGATTAGCATCTGTACATGCATTGATTTTGTTCTTTTGCAGGTATTGGTGTGCCCATCTTACTCGCCTATGTATATGGTGTAGTTCCCATTTCTTTGTGCCGTAGCGGAGGATGTGGGGTAACTACCACCAACTCCGGTGGTGTCCGATTTGAGTTTGATGAGGAAAATGATACTAACACACAAGGACCATATATTTATGGAGGTGAATCCCCAATGCTTTCATTTTCCAAACACTAATGTGAAGCATTGTATTGACTTTTCTGTTGCCAATTCTTTTTGTTTGATGTAGATGTTAATTCAAATTTCCTAATAATTTGTTTGAAAGTTGAAAGGGCAGTGAAGTGATAAAACATTTTTTGAAAAAGATAATTCATAGTTCTCCCAGGCGTATTTGAATGATGTTTCTGCAAGTCAGGTACAATGCATTCTTTTTTTTTTTCCATTTTTGTGTCTCATATCCCTATTCAAAACATAGATTTTAATATATGTCGGGTTTTGATCTTTTAATTCACATTAATTGGGCCTGCCTTATGCTTAGGTAACTTACATCTTTCTGTGTTTTCCTATTAATGAATATATATGATTTAAATCAATCAAAAGGCTTTTGTACCTGTTAGGACAACGTGACTGTATGTACTAACTATTATCATTGATTATTGCCATTAGTTTGATACATTGTGATTGTATAACACTTGGGTTATGTCCTTTTAACATTTGTGTTTTATTACATGACATACGTTTGTATCTATTGGATCCTACTTTGTGTCTATCATCTTTATTGTTAATTCTCTAAGGTATAAATGTGGATGAATGAGAATGGTCTTATATCATCTCTATGTTATTACAAGTCTGTGTAATATATTAGGCAAAATGTCCTACCACCAATGATGTTCAATAGCTTTGGGCTTTTGTTTGGGATACCCTGACCTTCCCGACTTAGTCGTCAACAAACACAACAGTACAAGAGTTGCTTCAAAATCTTTTTGTTTCATTTCTTAAGGTGACAGTCATAGCCTTGAAACAGCACCAAATGTGGCTAATCCCAGCATCGCCCCAAGCATTGGAGATACCAGTCTAGGAATGACTAACAGGTAGATTGCTGAACTGATGAAAAACACTTTGGCACAATTTTGTTCTTTGCAAATGTGTTGCAATGTATGCGTCAAATTTTACAATGTATTGAAAACAATGACAGCACATAAGATAACTGATGAAGACTAACCTCTTATGAAAAGTCAAATAAAAATCCATTTTTCCAAGAAGGCCTAAGGGTACATTTTTTTAACTTCAAAGTTTGATAAGAGAAATAATCTTGATGTCTTTGCTATAATTAGAAGCATTTAGAGGCAAAAATTTTTGTGTGCAAATCATGTTCTAATTTTCCATAAGAAAAAGGGAAACAAATCAAGACAACTGAGAATCTGCATTTTACCCACAATTGGCCACATAATTATATTCATCAGGTGATAGTATTCTGAGCTGTCATACAGCGTTAAATGCATTTGTGTGCTTAAAGAGCTGTACAATTGTTCCCTGACAGGCCTTTTTCCAGCCAAACACCTTCTCAACTCCATGTGGAGTATACAGAGATGTAGCCATTTTACAGCTGCACTTACTCTGGCAGGCTGACAGTTTCCTCCTCTGCCTTTGGTCGGGTACTTACTAACACTAGAGTCGGATTAGGAAATGTATGTTTTTAGCCTTTCCCTAGGATTACATGGCACGGCCAGGTTTCTAACTCATGATCACAAGTCGAGCGCCTTGACGACAACAGCCAGGATGTCACACTAATTGATAACTATTGTCTTTGGTGGTGATTTTACAATGCAAAAGCTGTTCACTACATGGAGTATCCAGTATTAATTGATACTCAGCTCCATTCTTTTCATAGAACAGACTAAAGAACTAACAGTGCAAATATTTATGCTTCTCACAATCTTGATATGTCTCAAAAAATTATCAGGTGGGCAAATTTTAAAACTTCCTGAACTTTGAAATTTCATTGTAATCAACAGAAAACCCTACAAGTTCAAATAATATAAAGACAACCCCAACAATTTTGTAACTATCACACATTGACACAGACCTCATTTGGGATTATTTTATCGTTTGATACAGGTTAATCTACTCTTAGATCCAGGCCTATATTGTAGTCTTATGAAGTTAACATAGATCTACCATTCTTGAGCGAATTTGGACCTAGTTCTAAATCTCAATAATGTTATTATTCAATGTGTTTTTTACTTTTGGAGAGAAATTATCAAATCTCTTTTTAAATGAAAGAAAGATGTTCCAGAGCCATTCTCTACAGATCAGCTAAAATTAAAAATGTCTGAATGTAAGGGGAAAATTACTTGAAGGCTACAATGAAAAGGATTCGTAGGTCTAGATATATTATAGGTTGGAAAAAGAGACTTCTGGCTGTTATGGTGCAAAGCTGTAGCTTAAATGATCAATTGATACTGTAAAGGTACATTGACAATTTTGAAGTGCAGGTCTTGACATTGGCAAAATTTTGTAAGCTCTTAAAACGTCCTTATAACTTGAAAAATGAATTGTTTACGTCCATGAATTTTTCCAGGTCGACTTCAATTTAACTGATGTTCGTATTATGAAAATTTTCTCCATGATCTATTCCTTCAGTTGTTAGATAATGAGAAGTTCATTAAGTGGGTGTTTTTCCCACCCAATATGTTTGCTTTCACCACCCTCAAGATGTCTTATGTATTGAACAAGTGCTTGTACAAAAAAGCTATAATTTGAATGAAATGTGAATATATTGTGCATTGGTCTACAAAGCATTGAAATTATGAAAGTCCCATTTCAACCCTCATAATTCTCTCATCAAAACCTTAATATTATCAAGCATAGGTGACCATTGGCTGACTGCGTCAAATTGAGACTTAAAACAAAAATTTTCAAGAACTACAGGCATACATCATTCTGTTTTCCACAACCCATATGTCCACAGCCTAAGTGCCAGTGGCAGCCATATGGATCGGGCTGGTGTTCTGAGAGATGACAGCGACCGCGACTCATCCAGTCATAGGGCCTTGGCTGGCACAAGCATTAATGGAAGCTTATGTAGTGCCTCTTACAGTACACAACACCACAAGTAAGCAATTCTCTTAACTTGAAAATGCTCTGTGCACTAAACAGCAATGGAAATGTTTCTGTACAATATATGCAGCAGTCGATCAAAGATCATATGAAATAATGTGAAAATGTGTCCTGTTCCTTCACAATACCATGTACAGTCGATTACACTTAAGATGAACTGGCTTGATTTGATGTTTGCTTCAGTGATTTTTTTGCCTTGGAACGAGGGCCAATTTAAAGGAATAATCAGAAATGAAAATGCTTGTATTGACTGAACAAAAGCGTTCTTTTACATGTGTTTATCAAAATTTTCTCCTCCTTTGATCGAAGTTAAGAAGAAAATTGAAAAAAAATGCTTTGATGTAACATTGCCGGAACAGGTACAAATATCACAGGCTTAACAAAGCTTTGACGATTGTTTTGAACTTCGGATGTATTTACTTGTCTCCACTCCCCCCACAAGATCAACTAAAACGTAGACAACTGTATTAGCCAATCTTTGTGGAGAAAAAGCATTATCAGGTTCAATATAAATACAAAGTAACCTTCAAGCGGGTGTCATGTATTTTTTTTTATTAATTTTGTTGTTTTGTTGTTTTTTTTTAAAGAAAAAGGAAAGGAGAGCATTTTTTAAAAGTTATTGTAGACATAATTGAAATGTTGTTTTATAGCACCATATTACCCATTACTTTCTAGCTTCCTACCAGTATTGTTCAGATTGGATTATGATTGAGATATTTGCTTTTTGTAAGAATATCATTTCGTTTTCACAGGCTTGAAGTCCATGCTGACATTTCAGAGCATGGCATCCTCAGTGAGAAATCGAGCATGGGTGGTGAATCATACAATATGTCCCTCAATGATGATGCCAGTACCAAAGCATTGGCAGGTTCCATCATTTCGCCAAAGTAAATTCATTTTCATTGATACATTAATATGTATACATATATATGTCTTTTTATATTTTTTAACCATTTATTATCTCATCATGGTCATCATTAATAGTCTTCGTCATGATGTTTCAGAAAATGAGGCACCATCAGGTTATATTTTAATCTGACTGCCCTAGACTTTAGTCTTTCCAGCTGTGTCCTTTCTGCATTTCTGTCTCAGGGATCCTATTTCACATGTTCCATTGTTTCCATCTTTTCATTTTTCATGTCCCTTGCATCTTAGAGTATGAAAGATTAGATTTCACTCGTTTTTCATTGCCTTAACACTTTCGTTGCCAAATTTGATCCAAATTTCCGGTACACTCCGTTCGTTGCCGCATTTGCCTCACGCCAAATCCTCACAATTGCCAACAAAAGGTGCGATACACAAAAACCACAACACAATAGAATAACAGGAGTTATTTCCTTTCTCTCAATAGACATTTAGCCTGCCGTCCGAATTTTTTCAGCCCTATTCGACAAGTATTTTGCTATTTACAGCTTGTCACTGCGATCTTCTACTGTCACTTTGAACAGCCTTCATCGCTTTGGGTGATGATAATGTTTATCATCACAATTCTGGCTCAGATAGTGTTTTTTTCATGGGAAACTGGGTCTAGATCTAGTAGCGAGGTTAGTTTGAGTCGCTCAGACGAAAATCTACTGACCAGAATTACGAGATTTTGATCTAGATCTACAATGTAGGCCTAATTTTGCTATACTAGTTCATTATTCATGACAGTCATGCATTGTTTACTTTTTCACACGTGTTGTGCGTGTTTTTCTTCCTGTTATAGATAGTAGTATAAAACACAAAATACAAAAAAAAAAAAAAAACACCCTTTGTACCTTAAGCCCTCTCCACTTTGTTCTGATCACGTTTTGATACGATAATTGTTGGCTTTTGATTGAATGGCTGGAAGTAAGATCATATGTGAATTTCCTAATTTTATTCACAATTCAATATGGCGTACATGTCATGTGACCCCATTTGCATAAAATTTGATAAATTTATTAAATGAAAATGGTCTTTATTCATCCATAAAGCATTCTGAAGATTTCATGCATCTTTGTTCGTAGGTAAGGAAGTGGGAATTTTTTTCACCTGAAAACACTCATTTTGTCGTATTTCGAGGTGAACCCTTGGCAACAAAGGGTTTATTTCACTATGAGAGGTTGGCAATGAAAGTGTTAGAACTACAGAGCTGCTACCTTTCTGCTTTTTGTAGAATCATTCCACAATGCATTCTGTGACCTTGTGACCCTTAGTTATTCCACTTTTTAGTGAGTTTTTTCTCTCTTTCATTATTTCTGGTAGGGTTGATAATCATTGTCCATTTTTTTTGTCAACAGTAACCTTTATGAATTTGACTTTGTTGCGTCTAGGTGAGATGTTAAAAATCCTGTAAACCAAAGCTTCTATCACTGTCATTATGAATGATGAAAGCCACCATCTTTCGTAACATTACATTTTTTAAAAATTTCTACACTGTCTGGTGACATTTGAAAAATGTCAAGATCTGGGGCCTTTTAATTTTAATCTCCACTTAATATAAATTAAGCAAAGATCTAGAATCTCTACTTTTCAAATGTAGATCTACTCTACCCTTGCTTCTCTTGACCTTTATCTCCAGCAAAAGGATTGTTGGATATCCACATACAGTTTATATGATTTCTAATTTCTAACTCTTTTAAGAGTTTGATCATTATAGACCAGCTTAAAAAAAAGAAAATGTGACAGTTGAAGACCTTGATTTATTTGTGGATATATCTGGAAATAGGTCTGGACAATAGCTTTGATCATCTATGTATTTCAACTTTAAAGACAAGCCCTAAAAATCATACATTTCAGGAGAATTTCAAGCCATAAACCTGTGAAAGATTATATTCAACTTAAAACAAAAAATGTCAATGATTTGAAGAGAAGTATGGAACATTGGACTTATTAATTTGCGCCTCTATGTGTGTGTGTGAGAGAGAGAGATTATTGGGGGAGGTGGGGGGGACGTTTTTTTTAGGTATAGAAAGGGCAATGAAATACAATTGAAAGATTCTTCTACAAAAAATTTTCTTTTGTTAGAGACGAATTGACAAAATCAAATGATCTATGTTCATCAGGGATAAAGACGGTGTGTCTCTGTGCTCCAGGCACTTTGATGGAGCAACCTCTGCTGCCCCATTGGTTTACCCCGAAGAAGTAGAGGAAACAGCAGCAACATGCAATGGTGGACAACAACGACATGGGAGCTCCTCATGCCCTACCTCCCCAAACTTACGTAAAGCCAGTCCAGCCCCCTCAGATGATAAGAACTCAAGAGGGAAAAAGTGCACCCGCTTTATGGATCAGGTGATGAACTTTTTCTGCTTTTTCTTTTTATCTTTTTAAAAAATTCTTTTAGTTTGTATGTGTGTGTAGGGATATTTTTGGTGTGTGAAATGGCCAATCAAAGCAAGCAAGCTTGGCTAAATGCAATGTGACTCTTCCACACCAAGGTAGTTGATCTTAGGCCTATGTGGGTTTTTTTTTTTTATTTTGTTTTTATTTAGAAAGCCAATGCAAGGAAAGAAATTGCCAGAAAAGGAGGAGGACAGGTTAAGTTCACAGATTAAGACTATTCAAATCAGAACTACATATATGTGTAATTAGGATTGTTTTTGCCACTAAAAGCAGTTTCAAAGAGTGTAATGCTGTAAAATATCTATGACCAATATTCGGTTTGATGCATTTTTCATGCAATCTTTCAGTTTTTGTGTCTTTTTTTTGTTTGTTTGTTTCTTCTTTTGTGTGTGTGTGTGTTTGTAATTTTTTTTCTCCATTTTGTTTTTGGTTGTTTTTTGTTTAGTTTTTGTCTTTTTTGCTTGCTTTTGGTTTATCTTGCCTTCAACTCTCATCATTTCTTACTAAAATATGGTTATTTTGGCTTAAGCCAAAAGAAAATCAAGGCCAACACCAACAAGCTGAAAATTTACAAATCCAGGAATGGTCAACAGGTGTACATATCTGGTAAAAGTAAGGATGAATTTTTTGCTCTTTATCTCTTTTTTTTGTTTTCTTTCTTTCTTTCTTTCTTTTTTTTTTTTTCCCCTTATAATGATTTTCTCTCTCACCAACAGGTTTCTGAAATTGAGACATCAAGACCTGACAATAAATATGTAGGATCTATTCTCAGTCAGTCAAGTGCACAGTCTCACCAAGAAGACCCTATTGCCATTTCTACAGCTGCATCATCAACATTTTCAACTCTGTCACTTGCCTCATCGCCTCCTGTTTCCCTGCCACCAGTCCTCAACAGCTGCACAAGTCTGGCCTGCAATGAAGACAGGACTGTTGTCCAAGACCCTTGTCTTCGCATGAAGGCTGAATCAACTAGCGTGCTGATGGATGGAGCTGACTCAAGACGGTGTGAAATGGGAGGCAGCCACAAACACCAAGATGGTTGCAGGCTCAAGGACAAAGATGGGCAGAGATCCTGGCTTAGATCCTCAAAGGGTGGGAAGAACTCTGACAAAGAGCATGGGTCTCAACCCGTGAATTTGTCAGAAATTACCGAAATGAAAGGCATGCCCTGTCACCATGCTGCTGGCTGTGATAATCTTTTAGCAGTTCTGGATGCCAGCTGTGAACATGTTTTCTTGGAAAAGGGGAGCCAGAAGAGAACACGGTGCACATATGCCTCATCATCATCATCTTCCTCCATTGAGGCTTCTTCAGACTTACCATCACATCACAGCTGCTCCTTGAAGAAGTTCTACACAACTCCTGAGGATGAAGCTCAATGTACCGGTGGTCTGAAGGATCATTTTCACAGTGATTATGCGCTGAATCGAGTCAGAGAGGAAGTTGCAATCAGTGATAGTTATCCACACCTACCCAGGATGACACGCCAACGAGACTGGTGTGACAATGAGAGATGTTTGAGTCATGGAACTAGGTTGTCCAAATTGTCGGTCTGCTCCCCCATTTCAGAAGATAACATCTATGACGGGGATGATGAGATGAGAGAGGTTCCTTCTTCAAGTGATCAGTGTTTGAGTGGAGGTTTTGCTTCTAGAGATGGAGCATTTACTTGTGTGAATTTAGGAGACAACAACAAAACAGGCAGTTGTTACTTGCCAGAGGTTGAAACGCCTCTGGGCAGACAAGCTACTCCAAAATTATCCTTCAGAACAGAGGGGGGAGCAGCCAGGTCATGCCAAGAGATGATCCAGCAAGAGAATGAAGCATCAGACTCATGTAAGATTGAACCAGAGTCTTCTCCGACTTTGGCGGCTGCCTCTAAAAATCCCTCTTTGTCTGAAGCTGTTAATGAAGAAAATGATGATGGCTTCTCATCCCCCCAGCATTCCTCAGCTTTGGGTCTACAAAACGTTGCAGCGGAAGATGCTTTTGTTGCTTTTAAAGGGAAAAAGAATAAAGCACATGATTGCTCCTCAATTCAAGAGGCAGCCGTGAGTTCCAAGACGCAGAAGACAGTTAGCAAAAATGAACATCCTACAGCTGAGGGGCTGGAAAAGAAGACAGAAAATATTCATTTTATAGAAAACCTTGATGATTGTGAGGCAAACAGTCACCATACATCTGTCTTGTAATATTTTGAAATGCTTTTGTTCATTCCCATTATTTGAAGAAAGGTGCTGATCTTACCTGCTCTTGAATCAATAGATAAAGGATTTCATTAATTGTGTTCATACCGATAATGATTTTGCTTTCTGAATACTAATTACAGAAAAAATATGTGGCTTCATCACACTTGTAATAGTTTGATATAAGTACATCAAGAATTTGAATCCTTTTTTCTTTTTCTTTTTTTTTTGAATCAAGGGTAAAAAAAAATTCAAGTTTCTCCTCTTATTCAGTTAAAATGTAGGAGCCTATGTTAGCATGCATGTGATATAATGGAATATGTTCATTATCTTTTTTCTAACCGCAATAATATGCGATCAGATAAAATGTCTCCTGATTTACGTAACTTGATAATTCTTTTTCTGAAGTTCCTGAACTAGCTTCTTTCTTTAAAAATCTTTGAACTGTTGCGATTTTGTCTTCCTGGGGTGATAGGTAAATGGGGGTTTTGTTATAGAAGGGGTTTAACTTGTCTAACCATACTCAATTGAATTCTTGGTTTTGATTTTTTTTTTGTTCTGAAAACGACTTTTTTTTTTACTCTTTATTTATTTCAAATTTATAACTTCTTTCCCCCCACCCCTTCACAATCTGCTGGTCTTCAATTGTGATCTCATTTGGCTTATTCCCCGTTCCTTGCAGTTCTTTATTCTTACCATAATGTTTTGTGATCATTACATGAAATGAAGCATTCCAAATGTCAATACTATGATTATTATTTCAATTGATGGCTTGTTTTCCTTTCATCCTCTGATGGAAATATTAAATGCCCTATATGAGAAGGTGACACATTTGATTAATAGTTGATATGATGATATGAATGCTGTGTTTAAGAACTTTTCCTGTCTTGGTTTCTTTGTCTTTTTTTGTTTTTGTTTTTTGGTTGTTTTTTTAAGCTGTTTGTTGCAGAGCAATATTTCTAACTTTGTTATCTTTGAGCTGATATGGTCATTTCCACACATATTCAAATTTTTGTTTGTTAAATTTTCATTATTTACACATTTGTAAACTGTATGATGTCACATTCATCTTAGCATATTATCTGCACTGATGTAGAACCTGTGTCATGAAGTAAGTTCTGACAGAATTTCTCTAAATTAAGATGTCATTATCACACAGTTGGGGGCTGTAAGGCAGGTGTTCAGATTGAACAAACAAAAGAAATAAGAGCTTTCGGTCATGGACCGTTTTGTTGAAAACTTTTAAAAAGCCCTTTCCGGGTTGAATTCAGGTCAGCAGAGGTTGCGCTGAGAAATCAATTTCTTCTGAGCCAAGCCCACCTTCCATTTAACATTTTAAATTATTTTTAGATTTTTTTTTTTTTGCATGAATGGCTGATTTTGGGGGGACTGTTAATAAAATTGTTACAACTTTATAATCATTTGAAAAAGTGAGCTAAAATTTTTTCATACCTATTCTATTATTTGATATTGTTGAAAGAAGAAAAAAAAATTGAATATGTGTAAGTTTGTGAAATACACACATAGAATTCATGACACTCCCTTGATTGGTGTAGAGACGAGCACAGGGCAATAGCCAATGTCTGATTCGTTGTCCCTCTCTGATTTACCATTGGCATCCATGATGTGATTATAAAGAAAAAAAATTAGCAACAGCTGACACTCTGACAGTGGCGAACTACTGACCATGGACGAGGGGCAATGAGTGGGCTTTCAACACTCAACTGCCTTTGTATCCAGCCTTATACAAAGTCGAGGCTTAAAAACATCCCAAGGGAAAAGGACAACGCTGCATGCATTATTATACCCAACTGCTACGTCTTCTATTAAATTTGGAACAAAAAGAGAGTGGCATCGTAGGCGGATACTAGTCGATCTTGCTATTCAAGGTGCTTTTAGATTCAGTGGGCGACAGATACCTAAACCTTCAGTGAAGGAAAATTTTTAGCCGCATCGAATTGACTTGAACCAAAAAGGGTTGAGTCAGTAACTTGGCACATATATGCGGTACTGCATGAGAGTAAAGTGGTCAGGAATACAAAGCTGTCAACTTCACATGACAAAAGCGTATTCTCATAAATTGTGAGGCTGTTGACATTTTCCACGACATTTTAAATCATTGTACTTTTTTTAGTTTTGATTTACTTGATCCGTCTTTGATTCAGAGAACAAACTCTTTACAAAGCAATTGGAATAATAGAATTTTTACAAATTTTCTACAATTGGCCTCTTTCTAGTTAGATATAATTACATGTACATCTGAAATATGGAAACCAATCATGAATGAATTTCTGGAGGAAATGCCCTTCTACCATTTTTTATTGTTTATTCGATTGGCTCCTTCGACAACAATAGTTATTTCAGCGTCCATATAGGTGGCAATTTTATGTTGTTCTAAAGTATGATAATTGATATCTTATTACTTACTTTCTTGAGTCTTTGCTCTTTTTTACCCAATCTTACCCTTTTTTTTTTTTCTTCTCTTTTTTAAAAATAAACAAAAAACAAACCATCAGGAGTACAGTTTTGCCCGGTGGGGGTTAGCAGTTATGCTGTGTTGTCTCTGCGTTCTCTGTTTGAGAGCATGAAGTACTGGGCCTACCTGGCGCTTTCAAAAGTAAAACCCCTGCAATCCGTTATTTGCGTTTTGGTCGGTGAGAGGGGGCACACATCTAATTTAAGGCCTAGATCTGCAGATAGCATGCAGTTATTAGTCAAAGTTGGGGGTGGGGTGGGCGTAGAGGTTACAAACAATATAGGCCTATGTCTCATTTGTGTCGAATAACACTGCTAGAAGGCAAGCCCATTGCAGGGTATGTGTCGTTGAGAAGTAGGTCCGTCAGTGTTCTCTCGGAACTAAAGTTTATGGATAGTCCAGTCTGGTCTACTTTAAATCCAAACCAGCATAAATCAATAACAGTCAAGCAAACAAATAAAAAACTTAACAAACAAAAAACACACCAATGCATATAAACAAATGGACGTGTAAACATACAAAATGATATTGGTATAAAAGAGCCATAACTCCGTGATGCACCCCTACAAGGGGAAATTATTGATGGTCCCGTTACCCTCGTTGTATCCGAGTTCCACTGTATTAGTATATAAAGGGCCTGTTGAATTGGATTTGAAGATCCTGTCTAAATCAGTCACGGTTTATATGATTACTCTTTTTCTTTATGTCATTTGTAAAATTGTCATTATAAAACACTTGAGCACAGTTACATGATGGATTCAAAACCTTTATAAAATGCCATTTTTTACTTTCAGTTGAGACAAAGACT